>WJQU01005905.1:80730-101848 GCA_029228625.1 Pseudolycoriella hygida
TGGTCTACCCCTTGGCCTAACACCCGGGACTTGTGCATCCAAGATCCTTTTCGGTAGCCTGTTGTTACCCATCCTTTGAACGTGCCCGAACCAGCGCAGACGACTGGCCCTTGCCGCCTCTTCCACTGACGAAATCCCTAAATTTTCCCTAATGTCGCCGTCCCTTATATGATTATCCCACTGCTCCCTCCTATTAACCTTCGCTATATTCCTAAGAACCCTCATATCAGAAACCTCCGGGTCATGCACGAGATATCCGCAGTCAACCCAACTCTCACTACCATACAGAATCGTCGGCCGGAATATTGACCTGTGAATAGCTAACTTTGTTCCGCTACTTAATTCCCTTTTGTTGAACACGTGCGACCTCAACTGACTGGCCACCGCGTTTCCCATTTTCCTCCTTTCCTCACATTCCCTAACTAACTTGCCATCCTCTGAAAAAATGGTTCCTAAGTACTTGAATTCAGAAACCTGCTCCAGCTCCTCCCCATTTAAATTGCAAGCTATCTCCTTCCGAGCTTTGCCGACATGCATAACCTTAGTTTTCCCTACACTTATCTTCCTCCCATACTCCTCACATGCAGCATTTAGGCAGTCAATCCCACCCTGCAACTCCGTGGTACTATCTGCCAACAGAATCAAGTCATCCGCGTAGGCCAGGATTTTCATTATTACCTCACCCACCTCGACATTTCCCTGCAAGTTTGCCTGCTTGATGATTTTGTCCATGACAATTATGAACAGAAGCGGGGAAAGACAACAACCCTGACGAACGCCCTCTTTAACCTCGAAAGACTCGCTAATTTCGCCATCTATTCTCACCGCGGCCCTGCTTTCTGAGTAAATACTCTTAATGGCACGCAGTAAACCCCCATTGATACCGTACCCGCTAAGAATCCCGAATAGCTTCTGCCTTGGTACCCGGTCGAATGCCTTCTCCAAGTCGATGAAGCATAAGTATAAGTCCCTGTTCTTTTCATAAAGCTTTTCGATAGTCTGTCTGAGGCAGAAAATCTGATCCTGACATCCCCTCAGAGGCCTGAAACCACCCTGAAACTCATCCAGTACACCTTCCACTATGTTCCTAACCCGGTCAACAAGTACACCCGTGTACACCTTACCTACCACGCTCAAGAGCGATATCCCCCTGTAGTTACTGTAACGATCTTTTCAACAACAAAATAATTACAATAAATAAAAGTCAGCTATTCTATTTTTCCCTAATGTTGCCAGGATGCATGCCGAATTGCCTCTCTGAATTGCAACCGAAATCCTCTGTAATAGGAAATCTTTCGAGCCGTCCTCATCAATGACCTTAACTTTCCTATAAATTTCTTCGTTTCTGGACCTATACAACCTTGAGTTTCAACAGCAGCAGGAGTTAATAAATAATTTTCTTTTAAATACATATAATGATTATGCTCAAATCTTTCCGCTTTATCGGCTATTGAACGCGCTTTCTTCGAAGATTCATTAATATAAAAAGGAGCTAACGTTTCTCGAACAGTAACATCCCAAAGAAGAGATTTCCCATGAGTTCATGGAATTAGAGTCATACCATCAGGTCGTTTTCCATCATCCCTAGAAATTCCTGGTGGTTGTATTATATTTGGAAAACCTGCGGAAGAGAATGCGTGAGAAATAATTTTATTAATTTCATCGTGTCTAGAAATTATTCCTGATTTCTTCTTGCAAGACAAACCATGCAAGCCGTCCTTTTTGGCCATAACACCACAAATGCATTTATGCTCTTCACATAATTGAGAACCTAACCGAAGACCAACAGCGGAATTGTTATCTAATAGCAAACCGGTATTACTCGATGGGACCACCTGTAGCCACTTTGAAGATTCATTAGTAGATGACGTAAGTAGTCTGGCCCGAGTCAAACATCGTAGAAAACTTGCTGTTGATCCTCGGAAGATCCCCTTGTCAAATAATTTTTTTGAATATACAGGAATAACATACAAGCAAACAATTACGCAATCTCGGAATGTTTTTAAGGAAAAAGCTTTGAGAACTTTATTGGTAAAATAATTCAATTGTGCCTGATTCCGCAAATTCCTTATACATAAGATGAAGTCTTGGCGTAAACCTAACGACTTTGAGAACTGTTTTTTGACTCGTGTAGTAATATTGCCCTCCTTCGGCTCGGAATCTAAACTCTACCCTCGTTCAAAAACAGTTCTCAAGGCTTTTTGCTTAAAAACATTCCTCGAAGCGTAATAGCATTTTTCATTTGAGAGCAACTATTTTTTTTTCTACTTCCGAGTCTTTTTTCTGGTACATAATTTGATGTAGAGCAGCGTTTGGGAAGAACGTTTTTCAAAAAAATTGTGTCTAGATCCCCGGCACGCGAATTTTGTTCTCATATGCTAAAGTGTTGGTTAGAAAGAGACAGACACAGTTGGTCTCTTTCTAACCAACGCTTTAGCGTAGAAGAACAAAAGTCGCATGCCGGGGATCTAGACACAATTTTTTTGAAAAACGTTCTCCCAAGCGCTACCCTACATCAAATTATGTACCAGAAAAAAGACTCCGGAAGTAAAAAAAAAAAGTTGCTCTCAAATGAAAAATGTTAATGCGTAATTATTTGTTTTCCTGTATATTCAAAAGTACAACTATTTAACGCGTTACTTACTAGCCTGTTCAATAATCTATTATAAATCTATCAACGTTTCTCTACGTTCCTACATTATTGCTATTATAAATTTTCACCAGATTGGGGTACTTAATTCTTCATGGTTGATTGAGTTCACTCTAGTTACGTGTGCTATAGACGGCCCTGATTGGAGCACAAACAACACTAAAATTATTTCAAAATAATTATTCATATTCTGAATGCGGAATTAAATTTTTTATCGGTAAGCATAATGTTAAAAACTTTTCAAAAAATTTCAAAATTTTATCGAAAAATTTCACGCCGATCGCCGCCGTCGATCAACTTTTCTCCGGGAATGTGCGCTGCCGCCGCGGAAAGAAAATTTTTGCGTGCCGATCGCCGCCGCCGATTGATGTTGAAGCACCGATTTGTGCCGCTGCTGATATATAAAGAAATAAACTTGCGCTGCGGCCGATAAATATTTACCGGCGCACAGGTCTATTCGCCAATAAAGGGGCCTCGAGATGGGAAAACACTTGGTACTTCCTAAACATCAAAACAAAATGCTCCACACTAAATGCATTAGCATTAGGATTATTGTGTGGCGTTGTATTCCCTCTTCAAGACCTAATCCGATGATGTATCGATTTATTAAATAATTGTGACAGAGTAATGGCCAATAGAATTCACGTTTTTCTTTACCTAATTTCGTTCCCATTTCACTACCCTACGTTTTATAAAATGAAAACAAAACTTCGAAGGTAGATTACAGAGTATGTCAGTCTATTATACATCCTTTGTTTTTGTAATAGAACCAAGCAATAAGTTCTGCATTAGTTTACCCAGTGTATGCGACTTATTCACTGAAAGGCAATGTTGTACAAAACTTAAAATGATAATTTGCCGAACAATTGTACATCATTGTTGCCTTTTCACAGTATAATCACCACAACTTTATTGATCAAGTCTTTCTTTTAAGGCTTGAATATTTGATGAGAAGACACGTATGAAACATTTACCAGTTGACTATACACTCAAACGATATTTAATACCCTTCGATGACCCGTATTTTGTTACCGAGTTATTAGAAATTGCTTGAAACGATATAACAGATTATTTACATACTCAACAAGCTCAACAACATAAAATACGCGGCATAAACATCATAACAACATAAATCACTAAAATCGATTGGAACTCTCTGTCATTATTTCTCTCTATCTCTTTCATTTATACTTAAGCAAATTAATAGACGGTCGATTTCAGAGGTAAAAGCGTAACCGTAGCTAATTGCATAACCACATCAAAAATAATGATCATTCCACGACATGTAATGTGGTGAACTATAATAAATTGAGAGAATACATACGGTTCACCTCATTATAGAACATTTACCTTGTAAACCTTCTGAATTTACAAGCGTTCACATTATTTGCAACGTGATAAAATGTTGCTTTGAATAGTAATTTATCTACTTTTAATGAAATGCAATGAAATACTAATGCAATTCGTCCATTTTTGTACTAAATATGTACGTACTTGCTTCAATCTACTTTTTATTCTTTCAATACGAATTCTTCATTATTGCATGCATTTTTTTAAAATCGTTCGACTGCTATAAGTAACATATTTTTCACATAATTTGCTTGGAATAAAACAATTCTTTTAATTAAAAACAACTCTAAAAATGTATTTTTTTAATCGATTACAAAAGTGCAGTAACTTTAACTTTAAATAATTAAAGTATCTAACTATTCATAATGACTGAGGAGTCTTCACGTTTTTCACGGACGGAAATAAAAGATTTCATGTCTCATCTTTAGAACAACTATTTTATGGTAAAAATTGAGAAAATTCTCGTTTTGGTACAATTGCACCCATAGAAGTAATATTTTACTATGGCCACTGTACCTTCAGCAGATTTAAAGTCCACCTGCTTGAATCAACATTTAAAAGCCACTCACAATTCTTAATCCTACTTCCAATTGTTTAACAAAAATCGAAAAACTAAAAGTGCTGATTTCGTCGTTTACGACTCATCAGTACACCTTGTCTTAAGACCATGTGTATATCAGCAAGGATGGCCATAGAATGATACTCAGACTATGTCAACTCGCCTTTTATACAATCCAGATCCTACGATTGGATGCATGTCTCGTTTGAACAATTTGGAAGTAAAAGAATCGTTAGTTTGTTTCGGCTATTTTTTTAATTCGGATTCTTCTGCTAAGCAGATCACAACAAAAACCTCTTAAAAGGTAGAGTGTGACGCAGTCCGTGAGTCTGCTTCCAAAATTAATGATATCGCTTGAGGTGACGCTATCGCTGATAATACGCAGAAGTTTGTTTGAATAGAACGTTGTGTTCAAAGTTTTATTTTACTGAAAAATTACAGCGCTGTTTTCAAAACAAAATTACGTTGTGTTAAAAAAATTGCGTCACAAATGCCGGACCCACCAGCGGAATAATTTTTCAACACTTTCAGTTTTTACATGTAAAAATTTAAATTTACCTAAAACAGTCATATTTTTGTAGCGCAAAAAGTGAAAGTACAGAAAAATTATTTCGTCGTTGGGTCCGGCATTTGTGACGCAATTTTTTTAACACAATGTAACTAATTTTGTTTTGAAAACAGCGCTGTAATTTTTCAGGAAATTAAAACTTTGAACACAAGGTTCTATTCAAACAAACTTCTGCGTATTATCAGCGATAGCGTCACCTCAAGCGATATCATTAATTTTGAAGCAGACTCACGGACTGCGTCACACTCTATCTTTTAAGAGGTTTTTGTTGTGATATCAGTCATTTTGGAAGTTTTCAGTTGTTCAAAAAATTTCTATTTTTTGAAAAAATTTTGCTCCGAATTTTCTCCAAAAAAAATTTTTCTTAGAAAAAGATTTCTCCGAAAAAAAATTGTCTTCGAAAAAAATTTCTCAAAAAAATTTCGCCAAAAAGTTTTTTCCCATCCGAAAAAAAGTTTCTTCCAAAAAAATTTTTCTACAAAAAAATTTTTCTTCCTCGAAATTTTTCTCCAAAAAATTGTTCTTTCAAAATTCTTCAAAAAAATTTTTCTCCGAAAAAATTTTTCCTTAAAAAAAATTTTCTCCGAAAAAAATTTTTCTACAAAATCGATATCAAATAAAAAAATGAAAATTTGAGTAGAACCAATTCAACTTCAACTTAGGCACTGCTTTCGTATCGACTCCAGTATGGCATATTTGGTATCGTTGAAGAGCTAGTGGTGTATAGCTTGTGATTAAATAAAAAAAATTACGAAAAAGCGATTCCAATGTGTGAAATTTATGAAAATCTGGCCATAGTGTTCGTCATTACACTCAAAGCGATCTATCTAAAAAAAGTCACCGAGTTACCCAAATGTTTTATTGGCTAAAAACAATCTAATTGGGGCTAGAAACATAGATCAGGAAAAAAATTTGAGGTACATCTCATTTTTAATTAGACTTCCTTCAAACACACCGTGTTTCTAGAAGAAACCATATCTCTAAGTAGTGTCATTCCGGAGCTAAAATTCGTAAACCGTAAAAGCATAAACGAAAATCCAAGATGGCGCCGCTATGACAGCTGGCAGCCATTTTCTTATGATCCTAAAAAATTCTCCTGATGAAACTCTATAACTTTCTAAAAGAAACCATCTCTCTAAGTAGTGTCATTCCGGAGCTAAAATTCGAAAACCGTAAAAGCATAAACGAAAATCCAAGATGGCGCAGCTATGACAGCTGGCAGCCATTTTTTTATGATCGTAAAAAATTCTCCTGATGAAACTCTATAACTTTCTAGAAGAAACCACCTCTTTAAGTAGTGTCATTCCGGAGCTAAAATTCGAAAACCGAAAAAGCATAAACGAAAATCCAAGATGGCGCTGCTATGACAGCTGGCAGCCATTTTCTTATGATCCCAAAAAATTCTCCTGCTGAAACTCTATAACTTTCCAGAAGAAACCAACTCTGCAAGTGTTATCATTCCGGAGCTAAAATTCGAAAACCCAAAGAAGCATAATTTATACCTAACAAAAATCCAAGATGGCGTCTCTTTGGCAGATTTCTGAAAAACCCAAAAAATTCTGCTGATCAAACTCTATAACTTTCCCGAAGAAATTCGAAAACCAAAAAAAACCTAATTTATTGCTTGGGAAAATTGAATATGGCGCCAGCTTGACCGCTGGCAGCCATTTTCTTGAGATCCCAAAAAATTCTCCTGACCAAACTCTATAACTTTGCCGAAGAAACCAACTACCAAACTACTACCAAACCAAAAGCTAAAATTCGAAAACTCCGTGCATTACCACTTTGACCATTTTTCAGCCACGGCTTTTCCAGAATTTTCCCGGCATATAAAATTTTTCGTTTGGGGCCGAGACTGACGTTCCCTGAAAATGTTAAGGAAATCGCTCGGGCGGTTCTCGAGAAAAAAAAAGTAGATAGATACATAGATACATAGAGACATAGATCGTTGACACACAACACAGGAATAAAATTGTTATTACTCACAAAGATAATTTTACCATTTCACCATAGAAATTGGTCATCTTTGATTGGCGATATCTCGGCTCGTTTTCAACCGATTTTGATAAGTGTGGGCTCGTTGGAAAGCTGGAGGAGGGGGGGGCGAGGGGAAAAAACTCAAAACTTTGCCTATACATCGTGTCTTGTCCCAAAAGTTTTTGTATGGAGTTTTTTGGGTTTGTGGACGTTTTTTTTTGGGTGTGGGGACTGCGTCACGCTCTCCGCTACCGCTCCAAGCATGATTACCACAATTCAACGACTATCGAAGATAGTATTTACGTTGAATATTTCGGCTCCAAGGGGCTAACCATACCCTCTGCGCAAAGAAGTACACAAACTTGCAATCAAGGTAAAAATTGAGAAAATTCTCGTTTTGGTACAATTGAACCCATAGAAATATATTTTTATATATATATTTTACTATGGTTGCTGTACCTTCGGCAGATTTAAAGTCCACCTGCTTGAAAAAAAAAATAACCGAAACAAACTCACAATTCTTTTACTTCCAAATTGTTCAAACGAAATGGCATGCATCCAATCGTAGGATCTGGATTGTATAAAAGGCCAGTTGACATAGTTTGAGTATCATTCTATGGCCAAGGTGTACTGAGGAGTCGTAAACGACGAAATCAGCACTTTTAGTTTTTCGATTTTTGTTAAACAATTGGAAGTAGGATTAAGAATTGTGAGTGGTTTTTAACTATTTTATGCTTGGGATAACTATGGCATACGGGCTTTTGACAAGGTACTAGACATTTTATACGATTCTTTTAATCATTCTATGTAGGTTTGAAACATTTGTGTGTATGAGAAAAGAAAAGAAGCTCTTTCTCGCCCTTTTGAAGGGAGGTAGAATTGTATAGTTAGGGAATCTCTAAAAAAAAAATCGGCGAAAATCGGTTATTCTCACATCGCAGACGTGAAAAACGTTGTGTTAGGCTCGCCCTGTTCTGGCGCTTTTGTTAGAATCTTCTATTTTCTCCACTCGGATAACAAATAAACTTTGCTTTAAGTGCGATCAAACCTGACGCTTTTATCCAAGTACATTTCTTATATCGAATTCTTATGTTTTTTTTTTTTGCTTTCTTTGGTAAAGTATTTTCTGTAAATACACAACAGAATGAAGTATTTTGAGTTCATATTGCCCCAAAAAACGATTTCTTTAAAAATGTATTTCATCAGTGAGGCTAAAAACGACTGGATGGGTATCAAGAAATTCTCTCTCTATTTTCTATTATTTTCTTAGTTTTCTTTGTAGTGCTTTTTTCCAATTTCACTTACATAAAAGCGTTGGTGTTCTTACATTTTGTTATTGATTCAACAATCGTTATAATTGATCGTAATAACAAAAACAACTCCGTTTTCAAATTATCGTTTTCTTATGTAACAGAAATAAGAAAAAAACTCTTTTTTATTCTTTGAACATTCAAATCGTGAAACATCGGAGTATTAATTCATTGCAATCTGCATTCTACTCTATGCACTTTTGTTACAAGGTTATGAGATGCAATTTTATGTTTCTATAAAATATGAAAAGCTTTTATGCTTGAAATTATCACCTTTGAATAATTCTACGTCTCAGGTGAATATTTCGTAATTATTTAATCAAAATTTAGTTAATATGCAAGATTGTAGTGTGTCATTTTTCACAACAAAGAAATCCTAAGTGGTAGGTAAAATAGTACACTTTGTAACGTTTTTTGTAAGATAGATTTATACAGCATCAGTCCTAAAGTAGTTATGCTCTAACGAGCCGGAGTTGAGTACGGCAGCATTAAGGAGGTGTGCTGATAACTTACCCTTTCATGTTTTCCCGAGATGCCTAGTCTGCTGAAATGTACGATTTTCGACCTACACTACAAGCCTGTAAAGGTTATTTGTTATCCAAGTGGAGGAAATGATGAATTCTAACTAGAGTGAAAGTTTGCAGAGCGTAGCGAGGGCCGTCATTCGCTCGAGTTGGAATTAAATTTTCTTTCTGAGGGTAACACATACCTTTTTGTGCTTGTGAATTACCGTTTTTATCCACGAAACAAAAACCTCAATTCACTAAAACGTTCACATCAACAAAAAGAAATCACAACACACAAACAACAACATTCCGTTAAACAAAATCACGACAGTTCAGGCGACAAAATTACTATTTTGCTTCACGGAAAACGAGTTGAGACGTACCTTGCGCTCGAGCGTTACTGTTCATCACTTTTCTTCATCGTCAAAGGTTCGCATCCGTAGAATAAGCGTTTTGTAAATATGGCACTTCGTTTTCCTTGTTATTAACTTTGATCGTAAATGATTAATTAGACCAAAATAGCATCTGCTTGCCGTCATGATACGTTTGTGAATTCCAGGCGCGTTTTCATCATCTGACCGTATCAGCGCTCCAAGATAAATGAACTCATCCCTTACCTCATCCACCCTTCAATACGTATTTTGTCTCCCTGTTGATTAGCTACCGGATTCGGCTCAATCTTCTTGTAATTGGTTTTAGATTCGTTTATCATCAAACCCATTCCCTCAGCTTGGATTTTCAGATTTGTAAAAGTGTGAACTGCTGCTGCATGTACAACTGTCGATCCAAGTCATCTACAAAGCCCAGAACTTGAACCAGCTCGTCTCATTGCGATTTCCAAAGCCAAGTTAAAGAGTAAGCAAGATAGAACGTCTCGCTGCTCAATGCTCCTCTAACAGCAAACACATCTGGCACATGTCGTTTTGCACCAGCTGGTGATGATCAAAAGTGCTTTTACGTATTATGTTTTACATGCTTTATATTAGAGCGAATGTAACGTAAAATCCATTGTTTTTACGCAGGTATTTAGCAGATAAATTTTCTTTCTCACATCAACTGCCCTTGGAGAGTACATAATAAATAGAATTTTACGTTAATCCCTTATATTTTACAATTAAGCACTTAGCTGTATCTCACTGCGTCTAGCTGCACCTATAGAATCAACTTCTTTCACTTCACTGTATCTATACTTTACTATATCCATTACAATGTTTTTTATTACGTTTACATTACAACTCAGAAAAGAAAAGAGCATGCGAGCGAAAAAGCGAGAAAATTTTTTTTTGATTGAAATTCATAAGATTCCGCTCTAGCTCTTTCATATTTCAGAATAAAATTTGGTCATTCATTCTAAAATTCTGTAGTTAGACAAAAAGTCTCAGGAAAGAGCACTCCACCTGACACCTGCCTTCCCTAGTTACGGGTCTGAGTATTATTGTTGTGATGTGCTCGTTTTCTTATTTCCGAGGCTGTAATTCACAATAAACGAGACACGAGGAGAAATCCTTTTGAGTATTAAATTGAAGCTCTTGATGTTTTGTTGGTCTCCACTTCGTCTCTTTTACATCTCCATGCAACTCTATGGACGAGAATACTTTCTTCTGAGTATTAAATTCAAGCTCTAGATCCTTTCTTGGAAATGCACTTCATCCTTTTTACATATATACCTCCAAATTTACCACCTAAGGTCTGCAAAACTGTGGAAAACGAGTACCGCTGTAACATTCGTAATGTTCAAATAACCTTTCTTTTTCGGGATTTATTGTTATGTTTGCAATAAAGTAGGAAGGACTGTACACAAAAACAGCAAAAAGACTTTTATGATATTTTATTAAGTGAAGCATTGGCCGAATTTATTGGCGAGGGGGACTCACTTCTCAGTTAGTAATTCACAGCAATCTATGCATCCTTACACTGAAAATTCTTGGATTTTCATATATATAGTGATATGCTGTATATATTATCACAACAAAAACCCTTTTAAAAGGGAAATGTGACGCAAGTCGTTGTCCCTTCTTCCAAAACAACTGATATCACAACAAAAACCCTTTCAAAAGGGAAATGTGACGCAAGTCGTTGTCCCTTCTTCCAAAACAACTGATATCAATTTGGGTGACGCTGAACGCTTCGAAACGCAAAAAAACTTTCAAAATATTTTCACATTTGATTAAAAAAATGCGTCACAAATGCCGGACCCCCCAGCGTTATAATTTTTCTACGCTTTCAGCTTTCATACGCAAAAATTTGATTTCCTGTACGAAAATACGCCATACATCCCGTAAAATCGTTTTTCATACAAATGGAAATGCCACAACTAACTAACCCACTAACTAACTAACGTAGGATATATACATTTTCTTTGGCTTCTATGAAGCAGCACATTTTGTATGGAAAATGACGATTTTCTAAAGGTCATATCTTCGGATCTACTGGACCGATTTTAATGAGTGAAAGGTCGATTTCAATCAAAATTTTACGTAGAATCCGATAAACTAGGCAAGGGAAAAAAGTCAAAATTTAGCTGTATATATGGTTCCGCAGTCTACGAAAAAAAATTTCTGATTTTTTTAATCGTATGGGGACTTGCGTCACGGGCGCAATGCTACCGCGCGCCCATGATGCAGCACTATAGATATGCAGCATACAACTAACAGTGGAGTGTGATGGGTCAAAATGGTTAAAATATGTTATCCTTAGTACTAGT
The DNA here is from genome assembly GCA_029228625.1 of Pseudolycoriella hygida. Classification (NCBI taxonomy): domain Eukaryota; kingdom Metazoa; phylum Arthropoda; class Insecta; order Diptera; family Sciaridae; genus Pseudolycoriella; species Pseudolycoriella hygida. The sequence goes on from WJQU01005905.1 coordinate 92,355, forward strand.
AGTACTAATATGATTTAGCGTTATGCAATTTCTCGTCTAATTAATTTTATGTGTTTTTTACATTATCGTCGCCGACGACGAGACATATAGGCATGATATTTTGCAAAAGCTACGAAAATATGTATTTGGCTAATTCCAGCGGTATCGTCACCTGGGTAACTAATTTCATCTCTTTCACTCTTTCAATGTGATGTGTATTAGCATGAGACAAAACACATTCGTTCCCCAGATGACATGGTAGCGACAATGAATTTGTTATCGATGGAATTAACCATATGAAGAAATGAAAGTAAAAACAAAGATACGCGGACCCGTACGATTCCCTTTAAAGCCTAGCAGCACGAGTTTGTCCTACTCTATGAACCAAATAACTCAATCAATTTCTGCCGTCTATATTTTTCACCTTTGCCGTGCCTATTTCGTGTAAATATAGTTGAAAAACTTTTACCGACTCAAAAAATCTCGTTTTTTACCACCGGAAGTTCTCAACCGATGTGTCGATTACCTTTCAGGTAAAAAATCGATCAAGATTTACTCGAGTTATCGTCAAACAGAAGCGCACAATGTTTTTTGCAGATTTCGCTTGCTGAGTACATTAAACGCATAAGCTCCGCATACTTCGTGCGCGTCTAAAAAGTATAATTATTAAATACCATAACCAACATATGTTTAGGAAATTAATTATAATGGTCTCAAAGGTGCTTCTTGTACTTAAAGGTTGAAGCAGGTATTAAACACAAACACAACAAAGTGTACCGACCCCCTATTGATTTTGGTCATCATTTATATTTATGTATTATGTACGTAGCTAGAACCAAATTTGCTTTAGCTGCTACTCATAAATACTAAATTAATTGATCCGAATCCATGTTACATACAGGTTAATTGCTGACGGCTAAAAATAAAACTGTTAAGTGATGAGGTGTTAAATTATCTTAAGGTTGTGTGGGTGTAATAAAAGCAATTGACCATTTCGGGAAAATTATTTTTAAAATTTTAACGCTGCTCGCTAAATATTGGATACATGTTGAAACACAAGTTGCTATAGCTGAAAGTTTTTTGAATGTAATGGCAAAATGGTACTTACGCTAGCAGTTAACAGGATTTTTACGAGGGTTATTTGCAGTCCGAATATATGTTCTTCTAACTCTATTAAACTTAATATGTCAGTAGTGTTTCAATAATGAAAGGAAAGTAAAAAAAATCTAAGAAACCCAAAAAAATCTCTCCATCTCCTAATATTTTTCGTAAATTAGCCACATTACTAACATTTTTACTGATATTTTTCTATTTCTTACAGGTAAGTCAAAATATTCTATACATTTACGTTGTTTTGATCTTATGGTAAGTAGAATTTGTATTTTTCATTCGAATTTCTCGTGCGAGATAATTTTCTTCGCTCAACTCTACGGAAGTGATTCATTTCCGCAAAGCTGACAATCATAATGGAAGTTGAGAATGGAACTTATTAACTTATGGGTACTATTTAAATGCCAAGTTAAAAATTATTTTTTGTCAAGTTAAAAATGTCAAGTTCCATTTGTCAAGTTAGAAATTCAAAACTGTCATACTCAACTTGACAAAAAAGTATTTAACTTGACAAAAAATATTTAACTTGACAAATGGCTCTTTTCTAACTTGAAAAAAAGGAATATTTAACTTAATGGAATGATTATACAACTAGTACCAATAAATAGTTCCGTTAACTTATTGCAGAAGATATCACTTTTGTGTGTGGCACGAGACAAGTGAAGTTTTTTTTAAGACAGACGCTAATCGCACGCGCGTGTGAATAGTAATTTGACTATTCGCACGCGATAAAATAGATTAATGATAAAATTGTAATTTTAAAAGTTTTTTTTTGAAAGAAATACCATCTGTACAAGGAAAATCTCATTTTACAACCGACGTAAACCTTTTACGTCACCATTTGTACAAGGAAAATTTCATTTTTTTAAAACGAATAAAATACACGAATGACTAGCAAACTCATAGCTTTTTGAGAAATTACACACTTTTCCCAAAAAAAAATGTTTAAAGTACGTACGGCAGAGATAAATATACGCCTGAATCATTGAGGAAACTCACGACGACGACGTTAAAAGTTAATCGGTGCTTAAAAGTTAATTTCTTAACTTTTTGACATTCCAAACAACTCTGTCAAAACCATTGAAAAACCTTTTTTTTTGATAATTTTTAGCTGAAAATTAGCATTGGACCCAAATATTATTAATGAAATCCGTAGATCTGATGCTTACGAAGCAATTGACAGATAGCTGGAAAAAATTGAACGTGTTTCTTAGGCACAATTCAAAGACAAACATGAATTCATAGACTTTAAGGTTAAATCCGTCGCTTGACAAACATCCGATCTACGGATTTCATTAATAATATTTGGGTCCAATGCTAATTTTCAACTAAAAATTATCAAAAAATAGGTTTTTCAACGGTTTTGACAGAGTTATTTGGAACGTCAAAAATTTAAGAAATTAACTTTTAAGCGCCGATAAAGTTTGACGTGGTCGTCGTGAGTTTCCCCAATAAACTTTTTGCTTCTGCGCAGGTTTTTGCGGTACAACGTTTCTACTAACTTTGAACAAAGTTTATTCGACATTACACATTTTCAGACCCGTACCAAGAACGAGTTTCTTCGAAAAGGGGTCTCATGCGTTTACAAATTACAACGTCGTTTGTAACCAGTCAAATTTCGAGCCGGGAGTTGGTCACTTTTTAGAGGTCTGGATAAAGAGAAAAATACGTCCGCCCGTTCAATCTAGACACCGTCGGGCCAAAAGCCGTTTAACTTGGTTTTGGTATTTTGTACATAGCTCGAGTAAATCTTTTCAGATTTTGTAGAAGAAACTTTTGGACAAACAAAGGCCCTAAAACTGAGTCTCTACTAGGGCCCAAGGTGTTTTTTCTACATAAATCGGGTAAATCTTATGCCATTTTCAAAATATTTTTTTTCTGAAAGATAATCAAAAAAATGATTACGGGATCGAACTTGGGCAAAATCGGTCAAAACTTTCTAAGTTACGGTCGAAAAAGTGGTCAAAAATCTGGGTTTCTCAAAGTTGATGAAACTTTTCGATTCATAATTTTGCGAAATTAGAAAGGAAATCGCTCTTCAAGGTTTTGAATGAATGATGTGGACATCAGAAAATCACGAAAATTAATTATTGAAAATACATTGAGTGGTTTGGGCTGTAGTCTCCTTAGTATTGGCCAAACTCACACTACGCTATCCTACACGATATTTGATGGTTTTTCGTGAATATTCTTTTAATGATTAGGTTTTTTGAGCAGTGTTTTAGAGAAAAAAGTGGCGAACGTTTTTGCTCATGGAAGTATGAGTCAAAGGCGTCTCGGTTCTAAATTCTGGGCTTATTTTAAGGGTTCGGACAGGATTTTAGCGCAATTGTTTCGTAAGAGTTTTCAATATTGCCCTTTCGGTAATTTCCAGTCTTATTTAATGTGGACGTAATTGCACATACTTAAGAGTTAAGGCAATATTTGGACCCGTACGAAGTACGAAGATCCTATACGTTTACTACAAATTCAGGGCTCCCACACATCCAATATTTAAAAAATTGTCCGTCTCCACTTTTTCTTTTAAACTGCTGCACCGATCACCCTGAACTTTTTTTTTTCGCTGAAAGGTACATATGTCCCATGGTTCAAGTTCAAAGATGAGCAAACTCGATCGGGTAGTTTCGGAAATATGATCGAAAAGGTGTCCAAAAACATGTTTTTTTGGGGGTAGGTGAGACTTTCTCTCAGATATCTCTAGAATTAAGGCAGTCGGAAAGCTACTTTCTGGGACAAAGCTGTAGAGAACTAAATTTTAGCGAACACGTGTTTCAGGGTTTTCCCCAGACACCTCCCAATCCCGAGATTTACCCATTTCTAGAATTGGTAGGGATGAGTCATATCTCAAGAACTATGCCAGATAGAAAGTTGCTTTCAAAGGCAAAGTTGTAGAGAAATAAATTTTAGCAAACACGTGTTTCAAGGTTTTCCCCAGACACCTCCCATTCCCGAGATTAACCCATTTCTAGAATTGGTATGGATGAGTCATATCTCAAGAACTATGACAGATGAAAAGTTGCTTCCAATGGCAAAGTTGTACAGAATTAAATTTTAGCGAACACGTGTTTCAGGGTTTTCCCGAAAAATGTCCCAATCCTGAGATTCAGCCACTTCTAGAACTCAGAGGGATAAGAACATTAGACAACGCGTGATTGGTGTCAGAGTTCAGAAAATGTACTTCGGATAATTTCTGAGAGTCGTTTAAATTCTGATAGTTCTAAAAAAAACTTGACTATGCATTCTGATGCGCATTATATTTATAATAATAGTAAGAGTTTGGTACATCGTAGCTTTTCGCACGTGAAGTTGGCGAATTTGAATAAATTGAAATCGCTCCTTAAATGCTGTATTATTTACAACTTTGCGTTCACCACGACGTTTGTAACCAGTTGAATTTCGACCCGGGAGTAGGTCACGTTCGTCAACACGATAAGTCGAGCAAAACTCAACCGATTTTCAAAAACCTTTTTTTTTCCCTGAAAGGTAATGAAAAAATCTTTTTTGGGATTGAATGTGGGCGCTGTCGGCCCAAGCGCCAATGAGCTAGGGTCTTCTAAGTGGTTTTTGGTCATTTGTACATAATTCGAGTAAATCTTCTCAGATTTTCATAAATTTTTTTTTGTTTGAAAGTTTTGGGCATGCCTCACAACTTACAGAATTTTGATTTTGAGCTTTTGGACTCAGCCAGGGTCCTAAAACTGAGTGTCTCCTAGGGTTCAATGTTTTTTCTACATAAATCGGGTAAACCTTATCCGATTTCCAAAATCTTTTTTTTTCCTGAAAGATAATTAGAAAATTGATTACGAGTTTGAATTTGGGCAAAATCATTCGAAAACTTTCGAAGTTACGGTCGAAAAAGTGGTGAAAAACGTGGTTTTTTGAAGGTTGGTGGAACTTTTTCACTTATATCATTGCGAAATTAGAACAGAATTCGCTCTTCAAGGTTTTGAATGAAAGATATGAACATCAGAAAATTACCAAAATGGAATTAGTGAAAATCTGTTGAGTGGTTCGGGCTTAGTGTGGGCCCAACTCACGCTACGCGACCCAACACGAAATTTGACTTTTTCGTGGGCTTGGAAAGATTTTTTGCGCCGTTACTTCGAACGGGTTTTTCCATATTGCCCTTTCGGCAATTTCCAATCCAATTTGTGGATGTAATTTCATTTAATTAAGCTGAAGTTAAGGCAATATTTACTTAGATACGTTCGAGTCTTTTCGTAACATCAACTCTGTTTGCCGCATCTATTCCGATACGTACGGGTTCCTTCATATGTTTACTTAGATACATTCGAGTCTTTAAGTAACATCTATTCTGATGCGTACGGGTCCCTTGCATCTGTTCTTTTTAAAAAATGTTTAAAAACTTTGGATGAGGAAGATATTATCATTGAATTGACTGGAAGGCCAATGAACAATTTTTATGTGTGCATTCACAGAGGGCGCGGCGTTAATGTCCCTGATGAATTTCAATGAACTTTTTTAACATTTGAAGTAATGCGCATACGACGTATATGTCTCAACATAAGCATTTTCGTACAGTAAAGGAGTAGTCACATTAGCGTGCATTGCGAATAAATAGCGTTGTTTGAAAGCTCAACTTGACTGTAGCAACAATAATTTTGTTAAGTTGAGCTTTCATACAAATCTTACGTGATTTATTCGCATCTCACGCTAATGTAACTACGCCTTCAATTTATATAAAACCAAATCAAGTCAACACACTCTTCGAACACAATCTTTTAATAAATTTTTTATTTTTATCTCCTGGATTTTGATGAAATACGTAGATTTAACCATTTCAAATCTCAGTGAAGCATAATTTAAGGTTACACCCGAACGATTTTAACTTTGGATGTTCTTTTTATTTTGAACAAAAGAAATCTCCAAAGTTAAAATCGTGCGGGTGTATGTTTGTCAGATTTTCAGACAAGAATTTCCTTTTTTCAAAAGTATGTATTATTGTAGATTTATTGTGCACTGTAATCATTGTGTTCGTGTATACATATCGGGTTAAAACCATTACATATCGAGTTATGATTTTAACTTGATATGCACACCAACACATTCTCACCTTGTACAATAAAATAACTTTCAGAACAGCGAAGTATATAACTAGTTGTGTACTTTGATACTCGTGCAAGCACTCGCTTACGTACACAACTCGTATATGCTTCCCTGTTCTGAAATCTACTATAATGCTTCATCATGGGCGCGCGGTAGCAATGCGCCTGTGACGCAAGTCCCCACGAGCAAAAAGTTCAGAAAATTTTTTTTCGTAGACTTCGGAACCATATATACAGGTAGATTTTGACTTTTTTGCTTTGCGTCGTATCTTTCTGAGCCCTAGTTTTTCGGATTCTACGTAAAATTCTGATTAAAATCGACTTTTTACTCAAAAAAATCGGTCCGGTGGATCCGGAGATATGACCTTTAGAAAATCGTCATTTTCTATACAAAATGTGCACTTTCATAGAAACCAAAGTTAATGGAAACATCCTACGTTTAGTAGTTCCAGAGCCATTTGTATGAAAACCCACTTTTTTGGAGTTTTCTCGAAAACGGCTCGATATCTTTTCTTGAAATTTTGCAGGGACCTTCGGCTGGGCATTCTACGCCATATGAGATTTTAAAAAAGGGGGGTACCGGCCTCGTTTGGGCGCCAGGGCTATTAGAAGGCGCCATATAAAGCCCATATGTATGTGTTTGTGTGTGTGTGTGTACGGAAGCATATTTTGTATAAGACATGGTTGGGTGTTCGAGATACAGGTTTGGTGTCAAAGGGAAAGATGTTGGGTTGGGTGTGTAGTGTATAGGTGGCTCAAAAAAAAACTTTTGATATGTTGTAGAGGAAGTTGAGGTGATCATTTTCGCCCATGGAAGTAGTAGCCCCCGCGGCTCGATTTGGCGGCGGCGGCGGCTCAAAAAAAAACTTTTGATATGTTGTAGAGGAAGTTGAGGTGATCATTTTCGCCCATGGAAGTAGCAGCCGCCGCGGCTCGGTTTGGCGGCGGCGGCGGCTCAAAAAAACTTTTGATATGTTGTAGAGGAAGTTGAGGGGAGCATTTTTGCCCATGAAAGTAGTAGCCGAAACTTCCAAAAGTACTGATATCACAACAAAAACCCTTTTAAAAGGGAAATGTGACGCAAGTCCTTCTTCCTCCTTCCAAAACAACTGATATCAATTTGGGGTGACGCTTAAAGCTTTGAAACGCAAAAATTCTTTTGGAATGTTTTCATTTTTAATTAAAAAAATGCGTCACAAATGCGGGACCCCCAATGTTATAGTTTTTCTGTTCTTTCAGCTTTCACAACGCAAAAATTTGTCATTATGTATGGCGTATTTTTGAACAGGAAATCAAATTTTTGCGTATGACAGCTGAAAGCGTAGAAAAATTATTACATTGGTGGGTCCGGCATTTGTGACGCATTTTTTTAATCAAAAATGAACACATTCCAAAAGAATTTTTACGTTTCAAAGCTTTAAGCGTCACCCCAAATTGATATCAGTTGTTTTGGAAGGAGGAAGAAGGACTTGCGTCACATTTCCCTTTTAAAAGGGTTTTTGTGGTGATTTATATGTCCTATTCATTTTGCCCAGCAACCAAGCAGCATTTACCCGGTTTTATATTATAGACGCTGAATCAAAACACATTTCTAAGTCGTTCTCCATCAAGGGACTTTTTACACACACTGTGTGTGCACTGTATTAAATAAATTGATGGTTTCTTTCGTATACACAACTGATATGTACTTATGTCTTACATGGTGCACAATCTGCCAATTCTAAAACCAAGTAAAACAGTCGACCCCATTACATATCACACAGAATGCAGCATAGATTCAGTGATACATAAATGAACGAACCACAACTCATTCCATTTTCCACAATGACTTTCATATACAATTGCCGCACTTGGATACAGGCCTATGTATGTTACATGCATGAATCTCCCAGTTAACAATTCACTGCATCAGATGTACAAACATATTTCGTCATTTTTAATACAAAGTATGCCAAAAACTTTTAATGGTTCATTTTTTTCTCACATAGTTAATGTCCAAAATGGAGAGCAAACATTTATATTGACATTAATGTACATTTTTTTGCCCACTTCATTGTAACAAATTCACTTGTGCTCACTGGGACTACTATCGGAAAATGTTATTACTCTTGGCTGCGCACGTTGAACGATTGCGCTATTTTCTTTGGTGCATCTATATGCACAGAATGGGGAATGGGATATGGAAAGAATATGGCCTTGACCTTGTTACATTGTACATTACCAAAGCTCATGTTGGTATTATAGTCTTTTTACATAGTGATTTCAAAATTTCGGTATATGTGTGTGCTTTTCGCTAGATATATAATGGCGTACGTATTTTCGTTGACAGATTTACGTAATAGAGCAAGATAACTTGAAAAATTTTACCTTACAGAAAATTACATATAGGGTTGTGAATTCAAATTTCAAACGAGAGCAAATGATTGTGAAAATTTTACCACTAAACGGAATGAATGAACGTTAATTTTTTTTCAAATGAAAATAGAAACAAATCACAACAAAATGTCAAGGGACAATAAAGGGCTCATTCATAAAAATATTTTTTTTGGCAAGTTGAGCTTTCACAAGGTTTTTACACGAAGCGATTCGCATCGCGTCCAATATAATGATCAATTAATGGTTGCAATATTACTGATTAAAACGTCCAAAAGTGTGTCATTTTGTCCCTTTATCAGTCATGAATTTTCGGCGCGGAGTGAGCAACGTACCTTGCATGAAGCGTTTGGAGGAATCAAAACAAAATGTTGTTTGGCATTAGCCTTATCGCAATCAATGTCAACGTAAATTCAAGTGGGAAGAGAAAACCGAAGGGAAAACTAGAGGAAAAACGAAGACAATTACATTTACCAATACCCATAGTTACTAAGAGAAAGGTTGTTGGGCTTGGTGTAGTGTAGATATTTTTGTATGATAGAATTGACGAGAAAATCATGCTCGGAGCGGTAGCGGAGAGCGTGACGCAGTCCCCACACCCCAAAAAAAACGTCTACAAACCCAAAAACCTCCATACAAAAACCTTTGGGACAAGACACGATGTATAGGCGAAGTTTTGAGTTTTTTCCCCTCGCCCCCATTCCCCTCCAAATTATTTAAAAAAAAACTACGTCGCAGCAGCTTTCCAACAAGCCCTCACTCATCAAAATCGGTTGAAAATTGGCTGAGATATCGCCAATCAAAGATGACCAATTCCTATGAAAAGTGGTCAAATTACCTTTGTAATTAATAACAATTTTATTCCTGTGTGGTGTGTCAACGATCTATCTATGTATCTATCTACTTTTTTTTTTCTCGAGAACCGCCCGAGCGATTTCCTTAAAATTTTCAGGGAACGTCAGTCTC
>WJQU01005909.1:0-10000 GCA_029228625.1 Pseudolycoriella hygida
CGCAATACATCTTAGTTCATCCTCATCATCAACGGCTAGATCCAGGATTTCAACTAAACTCTTCTGAATGTATTGTTCTAAATTTTTCTCTTCCAACAAAACGTCCAAACGAAATTTCCAACTACTCCAATTTGTCCCGTCGAACTGTACAAATTTCCGATAACTGCTGGTATTTTCCTCTTCCATTATTCTCTCCTCAACGTAGTCTGGGCCCATAACCTAAAGACTTTCTAGCAGCAGAATGAGAACATTCAAAAGACGTTCGTTCTCTGATAAAGTTTTTAATACAAGTGAAGATTGCTAAGTCTACAATATTAAAACATTAAATTGTAGACGACTTAGATCATTAAATTGTAACTCCAACAAAAATCACTATATTCACTTAAGGAATCTCTTCGCCTCAGTCCGAAAACAAATCTAGTACAGTAGTTAAATAACTTGCGGAGAAGCTGCTTACAACGTTCATCCAACCCGAATGCAAACACTTCACAGCAATACAAAAAGTGCGGAACTAGCAGAGATTTAATTAAACTCATCCTCATTCCTCGCGAGAGCATCCCCGCATTAGAGTATAGAGATCTGAGCCCGGAGTAAACCCTCGATGCAATATGATTACACTGCGTTGTCCACGACATGTCACTCATTAGCTTTATGCCTAGATTAGTAACCGTGTCACTTGTAGTCAGTAATTCATTTTTTAAGATAAAGAATGGTAGATCCACGGTATTAGTGCCATTTTTGAAGGTTAAGTTTGTTTGCCTCAGACCAGTGACTGACAGTGGTTAAGTCAGAGTTTGTTTTAGACACTCCCAAACACCTGGATATTTCATCACGGTCTGAGCCCATGTAATTCTGGAAATCATCAGCATAAAGATGGGGGGTAGTAAAATCTAAGACTTCTGGCAGATCACTGATGAATAGAGAAAACAAAAGAGTTGAGCCTTGAGGGATTCCCTTAGCAGTAGGCCGTGTAGATGATATAAAACCTTCAATTTGAACGCATTGGTAACGATTGGACAAAAGCTTCGAATCAGATTAATTGATGAAGGACTAAAGAAAAATCTAGCGCTTAGCTTCGATAGAAGGAGATCATGATTAACCTCGTCAAAAGCCTTACTGAAATCCAGTAATAGAAGAAATGCAAGCTGTCTTTGTGAGAAGCACCGTAGAATATTGTCAGTCACTTGCAGTAGTGCAGTCGCCGTACTGTGACCCACTCGATACGCTGATTGAATTTCAGAGTTTAAACCATTTATCGTCACGAAAGCCGTGATCTGTTCAGACATTAGACTTTCAAGTGACTTGGATAAAACTGGTATCAAATGTATCGGTCGATAGTCTTTCAGATTGTGATTTCGTGTTTTCTTATGTGTTGGTATAATTTTCGTTATCTTCCAGGGATCAGGATATGATGAGCGCATGAGGATCTGATTGAAAATATAGGAGATGTGAGGCAGTATAAATGGCAGCGAAATCTTAAGAAATCGTAAGGGAATGCCATCTAGCCCAGCTGCCGTTGATTTTATCTCATATATTGATTTTATGACTTCGTCGTCTGTGACATCGCGGAATGAAAACGATAAGTTTCGTTCACTTCTCAAGTGGTTGGTCTCAGATTGTTTAGGAACTACGCAACTAACGGAGTTTATTGTAGCATGAGGCCCTGCCAGATAATCATTATATTCATCAGCAGTAAACATTGGGGTTGGTTTGGATTTCGATTTCACTACCCCCACATCTTTTAGATTTCTCCATATGTGTTTCGGTCCTTTAGATGGATCTAAAATTGATTTAAAAATGAATATTTCGCTTTCCTAACCATTTGAGTGACTTTATCCCGAAGAACTTTGTAATGGGATCGATTTTCAGCTGTCTTGTTCCGAGAATAATGATAAGAGGCAATTTGACGTTGAAGAATTGCATCAGAGATCTCTTCCGAGAACCATCTAGATGTAGAGTTCACTGATTTTCCTAGCCTGAGTTTTCGCAGAGGGGCGTGTTTTTCTAATTGAGATTCTAATACATTTTTGAGGAAGGCGATCATTTCGTTTACGTTAACAGAATTATAGATTAAGTTCCATTGTGCGTTGCCGTAATCGTCGGACAGCTGATTCATATCAATACCTTCATAGTGCCGATAGTAACTTTGTACCGGTTCATCAATCGAGAAATCAGTATGATAGGACGTAATTAAAAGGTCGTGAAAGGACAGGCTCGTCGAGATCTGCTGGAATATTCTGACTTTGTGTGTTTTATTTGTGAGTATAAGGTCTATCTGTGATGGTTTGCACCCGGGTTGGAAATTGGTTGGCTCGGTTCCTACTGAATTTAATGAAAATTTTGTTAAGCATTCTGTGAGGCGACACGTCGAGCAAGAAGACTGCTTGCATTTTAAACATTCATCATTGGGACCTTTAATAAGGTTCTCGTTCAGATCTCCGGCTACGATAATGTCAGAGTATAATGGCGTTATTTCTGAGAACAGCTCGTCTAGCTCCTCAATTTCATCCACCCGAGGAGCTTTGTAGATCGCTGCTACAAGGATTTTTGAATTTGGAAAAATCAGTTCCACCAGTAAGTGTTCCATGCCCAGGTCCTTTGAAAAGCCTACTATATTCGTTCGCAAACCATTCTTGACATACATTCCGACACCTCCACTCCTTCTTCCCACTCTATCATTTCGCATTAGATAATACCCATCAATCTCTACGGATCTATTACTCATGTGGCTTTTGAAGCATGTTTCTAAGGCGACTATAATGTGTACATTAGTCCCTTCGAATACATGTCTATATTCATCAATCTTTGCTTTTATAGAACCTGCGTTGAAGTGACAGATATTAGGGTCATGAGAGCTTTTAAGAATGGTTTTCAGTACGACATTCGGCAGACACACCGTATTATTACTACTCATGGTCATTGAAAAAAAAAAGAAAAATAGCAAAATAACTTGTGAGGAATTTACTCACCATGAATGATTCCGTAAACATATTTCTTCCCAAAGGGGGAGCCACACCGAATTGAAACCCTAAAGAGTGAAATCTGTTTTGTATATTCTAATTTATTGGAAAAAATTGATAGTAAAAAATTTGAATAATAATTATTTATTTTTACCAATATTTGATCTTAATACTCGGCACATATGCGGAATCCAATCAGGTCCAGGCTCAGTCATGTCATCTCTTCCTATATTCGCACCTGGTGGAGGCCAATATAAAATATTGTCAACAATGCGAATGGACGGGGTAGCAGTTGCCACAAGCTCTCCATTTTCGATTGTTTCAGTTATGGAATACATTTTTGCGTTGGAAAGTATAGACTAAACCATCTAATACGATCAACACTTAAAATAACAACGAAATGGAAAATTTTTACTTGCGTCTGATATTTTCTAAGTACCAGGCACACTTCAATCGTTTCGATTTTAAATACTAATTCTACACCTACTAACGCATTTATTGTATCGGGCGAGATTCAAAACCTACTTCAGCAGTACTTATATTAGACGCGATAGTTTAGACTTTTTAGTTGAAATACAAATGCACCACGGTTCTTCAACTGCAACCGAAAAACACGTTCTTTAAGTTCATGTCTATTAAGGTGGGTCGAATTTTAACTTTTATTTTTTTTTCGAAAGCCCTGACCCCACAAATGCGAAAAGCGTGCAAAAGCGTATGATAGGGAGGGTGGGGGTCAAAAATCCGACTTTTTGAGCGTACATACTACTTGAATGGCCCCCTATCAGTTTTCATATTGAAATTTCAACTTTGACTCCACCAAAACAACACCTTTCAGGGAAAAAAAGTTTTTGAAAAACGGTTGAGTTTTCCTCGAGTTATCGTGTTGACAGACGGACGGACGGAAATTTTTAGACCCGTACGAAGAATGTACCACGACGTTTGTAACCGAGGGGCAGATAATCGTAAGTTTCGTTGACAAAGGATTTTCTATTTTGTATGGGATTTTGTAATATCTGAGGGAGGATTTTCGAGGATTTTCTCCTTTTTGTATGGGATTTTCCAGACAGGTTGACAAAGGATTAGCTACGATTATCTGCCCCTCGTTTGTAACCACCCCAATTTCGACCTGGGAGTAGGTGGGGAGCATCGATCCTGATGCTTAGATGACGAATCAACAATAAAAACGTTGTCCGTCCGTCTGTCACCGCGATAACTTGAGTAAAACTCAACCGATTTTCAAAAACTTTTTTTCTCTGAAAGGAAATCGAAATATCTTTTACGGGATTGCATTCAGGCACCGTCGGCCCAAGAGCCGCCGAGCTAGTGCGGTTTAAGTGATTTTTGGTCTTTTGTACATAACTCCTCGAGTAAATCTTTTCTGATTTTCAAAATTTTTTTTGTTTGAAAGACCTGGGCAGAGCCGACAATCTATGGAAGAAACTTTTCTGAATTTGAGTCCTTGGACTTAGCTAGGGCACTAAAATCGTGTCTCTACTAGGGCTCTATGTGTTTTTTGTACATAACTCGGGCAAATCTTTTCCGATTTTCATAAATTTTTTTTGTTCGAAAGATCTGGACACGGCCAACAATTTATGGAAGACGTTTTTTCAAGTTTGAGTCGTTGGACTTAGCTAGGGCATTAAAACCGAGTCTATGCTAAGCCCATACGTGTTTTTTGTGCATAACTCGAGTAAATCTATTCCGATTGTCATTAACTTTTTTTTGTTTGAAAGATCTGGGCATGACTGACAACTTGTAGAACAAACTTTTTTGATTTTGAGCCCTTGGACTCTGCTAGGGCCCTACTTTTTTTTGTACATAGCTCGAGTACAAATCTCTTCCGATTTTCAAAAAAAAAAAAAATTAATCGAAAGGTCTAGGAATGTCTTACATTGTATGGAAGAAAGTTTTTTGATAAGATGCCCTTGGACTCAACCAGGACCCTGAAACTAGACCCAACATGTTTTTGTTTGAGAGGTAACCGTTTATCGAAATATATTCATAAACAAGGTTGGGCCTGTGCTTGGGGCTCAAGTGGGCCTCTGGTCGGTCCTAAGGTCGGCCCTAACCAAAAAACACTTTTTTGTCATATTGCAGAGCAGATTGAGGGAAGCATTTTTGCCTATGGAAGCATGTTTCAGTGGCATTTCCTTAAAGCCCTAGGTCGGTCCTAAAGTCGGCCCTTAACAAAAAAAATGGTTTTTTCTATGTTGTAGAGAAAATTGAGGCGAACATTTTGTCTATTTTGAGATCAATTTTGTGCTTTCGGGAGGGATCTTTTACACCGCTTCTTCGGACGGGTTTTTCAACCCCCCCCCCCCCTCCTCCACTCCCGGGTCGAAATTCGACTGGTTACAAACGTCGTGGTAAACGCATAGGACCCCTTTTCGAAGAACTTTCGTTCTTCGTACGGGTCTAAAAATAGTATTTTATGCTACAAGAACTGTAAAATAGTATCTCGGTCGAGAACCTATTTTACGACACCGAGAACCGAAATATCATTTTACATTTCGTGTAGCATAAATGGTTTTATGTAACGAGCGGCTTAAAGTTCCTTTGCTTTACTGTAAAGAAAGGTATATAAATTATTTTACCTATTTACCGAAATCTTTTTACCGACGCTGAATTGCATTCTCTTAAGATCTCATCGTTCATCCGTTTAAATTGATGTCACAACATTAGCACCATCTACTTTTCAAAGTCTGCTATACCATTTTTTTTTTTTTTTTTGATTATTGAAATTGCTCTGATTCATACAACAATCGAAATTTTAAACACATGCCCCTTGAATTTTATGTCAAATCGTCAAATTCGCCAAAAATCAATTCAACGAAAATAGCTTCAAATAATACAAGGTTGTTGTGAAATTGTAAACGCTTCGAATCAATATATTTAGAGCTCAATCATTTTAATATTATCGTTGTGAAAAGAAAGAATCCGAACATCATGTCTCGCCAAAATGATTTCCGATACCGAAAGAGAGGGCAAAATCTATACTCTACTTTAAAACAGTGAGTGAAATACTCAATATTCAATACTCAACAGCGCTTACTCGTGAGAGTTCAAACTTAACTACAACAGATTGATGTAAATCCCCACTGTCGGAGGATGTTAGATCATCACAGATGGCGTTCAGCTTACCACCAGCATTTTAAAATCCGATGGGCTAACAACTCCGGAAAATCCTTTCACAACTTAAATAAAATCTTTGAAAAGTCTTCAGAAAATGCTTAAGATTTTTTGAACAAAATTCCACATTACAGAAATTTTTCAACAAAAATCTCACTTATTGGTCAAATAAGCGAAATTCAACGTTAAATTTGTAAAAAAATCTTTCGGAAAATCATAAGAAATCTATGAGTAAAGAAAATTATGTCACACAATTTTTGGGAGTTGTTTCCCCTTCAGTAAAAATAACTCTCTAGTAAATAATGATCTAGCCCCAAGCCCTTCACTATTACTCAGTTCACTATTATTATATGTAGAAATTCTTTTGAGCTTGACGACAGATATTAAAAGAGTGATTCATCTTAGGGTAATTATATTGAATCTACGAATTCCGATAAGACCGAATTTGCCATTAGGGATACCGACACCGAAATGGATGAATTCTTGTCATCGTACGATTTAAACGAAAGCGAGTACAATGGAGGTGAGATGTCAAATTGGAATTTGTGCAATTACTATTTAGTTTCTAAAAAAAAACAATTTAAATGCCTATCTAGACCCTGACGATGAAATAGAAGATGACTCGCAATCAGAAGTTGACGTCGAATTAACCGAAATAGCGCAACTAGCCGAAAGTTTCGAATTTGGTTTTGATGTATTTGCATATATTAGAACAATCGATTTTAAACTTCGTAAGTGGGCAGTTAAAAATAATATCACTTTGCTAGCCCTAACCGAGTTGCTCAAAATTCTGAAAGAGAGTGGTCATCCATCGTTACCGAAAGACGCAAGAACTCTTCTGAAAACTCCGAAGAAACTTGAAGTTGTTAAAATGGGTTTGGGCGAATATTGGTATGGCGGATTAGAAAAGAAGTTGCTTGAAATTTGTAAAAGGAACAGTTGCCCAAATGTTCTGGAACTTAGTATTCACATTGATGGAACGCCAATATATAAAAGCTCGAAAAGCGACTTCTGGCCGGTTCAGTGTGACGTGAAATGGGTCGAAATGAAACCGTTCTTTGTGGCTATTTATAAAGGATCATCTAAACCTCCTTCTGCTGAAACCTTTCTTAGGCCACTACTAAATGAAATACAGGTTTTAGCGGAAACTGGATTTAATCTTTCTATGAATATGGAGAGTCAATTGTTTCGTATCAAAATTGACAAATTTATATTAGACGCGCCAGCACGAGCATTTTTCAAGTGTGTTGTTGGCCACTCAGGATACTTTTCATGTGAAAAATGTGAAGAACCAGGTGAATATTTATGCAAGGTTTCGAAAAGTGGAAAAGGGAAAAAACTAAAAAATGCTGGTCATGTTTGTTTAGTTGGGATAAATGCTCCCCTAAGAACCGATGAGTCGTTTCGAAATAAAGACAATGAAGAACACTACCACGACAGCTCTCCTTTAGAAGAACTTCCGAACGATATGATACGTGACATCCCTTTGGAATATCTCCACCTTGTTTTGTATGGTGTCATGAAGAGACTTCTAATGTTATGGGTTGATGGTACAACACAATTCAAGTTTTCGAAGGATGACATTCAAAAAATCTCGGAAAAACACCAACAGGCTCGAGCCACAAAGCCCTCCAAAATAAATAGGCCAAATCGATCGTTAGAATGTTTGAGTTTTTGGAAGGCGACCGAATTTAGAACATTCCTTTTGAAAACTGGACCAGTAGCATTACGTGATCATTTAAACCCAGAAATGTACAACCATTGCATTGTGCAGTAACCATATGCTGCAGTGAAACATTGAAGAAATATTTACCAGCTGCTAGATACCTATTCAGAACGTTTACGGAAAAATTTGGTGAGTTGTATGGAAATGAGAATCATACATATAGCAGCCACTCCTTAATTCACTTAACGGACGACGTTGAACGTTTCGGGGTTTTCGACAATTATTCGGCTTTTCCAGGCGAAAGTAATTTGGGCTTTTTAAAAAGTCTGGTAAGAGGTGGTCATCTTCCACTTCAACAAATAATTCGTAGAATCTCTGAAAGAGATTCGTTGGAGAAATATTGTGAATTCGAGAATTCTCAAAACGTCGGAATGGATGGCTTATTGGATAAAGGAATTTTCCGTAAGAAGGGACTTCGGTTAGATTCATCCGAAAAAAATCGGTGGATCCTGACGAAAAACAAGGATATATTTAAAATCAATGACATCTGTATGGAAGGAACAATCAAAATATATGGAATGATGCTCCGTAAAGAAAATCAAGAAAATCTATATGATTTACCAATTGCATCATCCAGACTTGACATTTATCAATCAACGCTAGATTCTGCGCCAACGCCCACGTGTCTCGATATAGATGACATGTCTTGTAAATTGTACCGAGTAGATTTGAATAACCAAAAATCTGCATTCTTTCCACTCTTCCATTATATACAAAAATAAATAATTTCTGCATCGTAAATAATACATTGTTTTTACTTACGTGTCTCACAGTAGGGCTAAAATCCGAAAAAATGCACTGCCGTTTCTATATATATTATATTTATAGTGAGCTAAAAAATGTTTGGGCTATTTGGGCTTACTGCTATGGTGCATTTTGTTAAGAATTTTGTAAAGAAATTTCGTCCTAAGAATATGCATCTTAGTTCTCTGAAGCCGCAATAAATATTGGTCGAGTTGTCGCACATATCTAGACCATATCCAACGCAATTGCCACACATGCCCCGAACCACCCACGAGTGAAGACAAGACATTTTTTTAAGATTTTTAGTATGGTCATGTTAGATCTTGACCTTGCAAAAACTACTAACAAGCAGGATTCTACGTGGTTTGGTAGACCTAAGGTACCTACACAATATCCAGAAAGTCCCCATCGATCACCCCATAGGTTTTTGATGGCCAAAAACTGAAAAAATTGAGGTTAAGTGTTATTGTTGTTAGACGAAAATCTGAGTTTTCCAAATTTCTCTTTGGCAGTTATTTTTCCCAAGTTCTACATACTCCAAATTTTCCAAAAAAATATGATTACAACAATTTTACTCATTTTTTGCGTGAGATATGATTTTTCAAAGTCAAAAATTCAAGCAAAAATTGACCCCAGCGAAAACTTTTTTGGACTTTATACCGTTATCGCCAAAACAGGTATCCCTAAATTTTTGATTATAGTGGCTTAAAAACATCTTCGGACTATCCTGAACATTTCATAGGCAGCATGTTGTAACTTTCCATCACAAACAAAAATTTTTGTCGCATGTCGAAAATTTCACTACACGGTGAAAAAATCCTCCTCGACCAAAGTTTACGCGCAAAATATTTAACGGTTGCACAATGGTTGTGCAAACGGTTGCACAATGGTTGTGCAAACGATTGCAAAATGATTGTGCCAACGGTTGCACAATGGTTGTGCCAACGGTTGCACAATGGTTGTGCCAACGGTTGCACAATGGTTGTGCCAACGGTTGCACAATGGTTGTGCCAACGGTTGCACAATGGTTGTGCCAACGGTTGCACAATGGTTGTGCCAACGGTTGCACAATGGTTGTGCCAACGGTTGCACAATGGTTGAGCCAACGGTTGCACAATGGTTGTGCCAACGGTTGCACAATGGTTGTGCTAACGGTTGCACAATGGTTGTGCCAACGGTTGCACATTGGTTGAGTCAGCGGTTACAAAGATGTTGTCTCAGCGATTGCAGAACGGTTGTGTTTACAGTTGTGCAACAGTTGGCGTCAGTTTTGCGACTCTTGCGTTAAAGTGATACCACCGGTTGGTCAACCGACTGCTAACAACCTTAGTTGTATTTTCCTATTGAACATTAAAAATCGACGAAATGATGTGAAACTGTAAGCAATAAACATAGTAAATCTAATTAAAGAAACGCACAACTAAGAGATATTAGTTGTGAT
>WJQU01005910.1:0-10000 GCA_029228625.1 Pseudolycoriella hygida
GTCGTTATAAATGCCGCAATCATAACTTTTTTTTGCGTGTAGGGCCTGTCGAGTGATCTCGAAATTGGTGTTATCAAAAGCGCCTTGAATGTCCATCAAATATCCAAGTGCAATTTCCTCTCCCTCAAATGATCTCTCTACCTTGGCCACCAGGCTATTGTCAGGTAACGAATATTTTGTGTTTATTATTACCTTAATCGTAATTTATTCCATACAAACAAAACATGTCATATTTGGGTGTAGAAATTTCGAGGCTCCCTAGATGTCGCTACAACAAAAAGATTGACGAACCTCTCTCACTCTCTGCTCAATGTATTGCTACATTCATCAACATAAATTTTCAACGCTTTGGGGTCGTATGACTAAAGAGTATGTGTAAATTAATAGTTAGTGAGAGAATCTAGAAGAAGGCATTAATAAGTCCATTTAAATATGGTAACGTTAAGAAAATGAGAGAATTTGAACGTGATTAGTGCAGACCGTTCAGGAGTTCTGCTCAAGTCAACCTCGGCATCCCATTTCAGCTCACCTCTCCATTGCATCTTCTTATCTGCCCTATAACGCAGAAATAACTTAGCGACGCTGTCAGATGAGAGATTTTCACGAATTCTCTCGCTAAGTTTTTATACGTTGTACAGCAGTTATGTATTGTGTACTTATTCATTTATTTACTGCATTGCCGTCAAGTTTAAATAAAGCATTGCAATGGGTAAACTGCCGTCATAAAGAAAAAAAAACTTAGAGAAAAGCACTGAAGATTTTCAACGAATTTCGCCGAAAAAATCAAATAAGCGACAAAATTAAACAAAAGATTATCGGTGATAGTTTTGTTAAATTTTGTCGCTAATTTGATTTTTTCGGTGAATTTCGTTGAAAATCTTCGCTGACTTTCTCTAAGTTTTTTTTCCCTTATGATGGCAGTATAGGAAAATAGCGATAAAGTATAATCAAAGAAGTTAATTCGGTTACGTCACCGTCAGTCCGTCTGTGTACCCTCCTGTGACGGAACGTCAGAAGAGGTGCGCAGACAGACAGACGGACAGGAAGGGTGAAAACTTAAAGTAGCTGTCGCTACTTAAAAAATAGATAAAGTTATCGAAGATTTTTAACAAAACTCGCCAAAAAAATCTAATTAGCGACAAAATTATACATAAGATATAAAAGAACACACAGTTTCGTGCAAAATTAGCATTTTACAGGTACCATCAATAAACTATGGTACAATACAAGGATCAAGTCGCTTGATCATAATAGTGTCGATACGTGAATTGGTCTTGCGCTGTAGTTTCACGCATCTCGTTGAGAAAATCCAAGTCTTTTCTATCCTTCTAAACAGACATCCGCCTTTTCCTCCAATTTTCAGAATAGATTCGTCCCATGTCTTCATTTTTCCTATACCTTATAACATTACAGCTACATGGTGATGATGTACCTCTCTCCATCCCTAAAAGCGGACGTATTTTACGAATGATGCCTTTGCGTTATGCTGGCTGCAAACTTTACTCTATACGCATTCTCTAATTCTAACTCTAACTATCCTGACATAGAAACATATATTTAGACCCGTACGAATGACGAAGTTCTTCGGAAAGGGGTCTTATGCGTTTACCACGACGTTTCTAACCAGTCGAGTTTTCACCCCGGAGTTAGCTACTTTATAGTTTCGGGATCTAAATACAGGAAGAGAATCATAAGATTTTTGCGAAAAAAAAATTACAAACTTTTTTTAAAGTTTTGCGCTTTTTTAGGGATTTCGAGAGGTTTTTTGGCCGGCCGTTGGTTCGGTCCTTTCGGCAATTTCCAATCCAATTTAATGTTGACGTAATTGCATATACTTCAAAGTTAAGGCAATATTTACTTAGATGCGTTCAAGTCTTTTTGCTGAGGCGTACGGGTTTTAAATACATTCCCCAACCAATATTTTTGTACGGGTGTATGCATATGCAATTGTAAGCCACGATTTCGCTTTCTTTAAGTAACCTGATAATGTTTTCAATTCATTTTTCATATCCTCTTAAACGCGTGTTCAGCACTTTCTCAGCAACGCCACAAGACGAGTTATTTTTGTTAAGACACACCAATTCACATACTTTATTTCTTTAATAAGTCTTTCCTTTTCTTACATTACATTATGCAAACATTTGAGTTTCCGATTGTAATATCCGATTAATCGTTAGTCGCGAGCCTTAAGGATGAATAAAGGTTGTTTTTCGTTAATTCAGATTTCATTGAAATAAAATTTTTTTTTATGAAAATGTCACGTGCTGGATGCGACGATTTGGTACTAGTTCATGACGGATTTATATGTGAAAATGTAATATTATACGATGAATAAATAATAAGTTCTGTTTTATTATGACAAAGTTCTTGTGCCAGTACCCGACATTTGAGATTAGATTCTACTTTTCAGTTCAACTTTGGTGGAAATAAATTCATAAACTATCCAAGGGGAAGGTTTGGCTTATTAGTATTCAGTTAAAAATATTGAGGCCCCACCTCAATTTCGCCGGAAAAATGATCTTATTTCGGCGAGTTACTCGACTTTTCTGATATCGCCCACTTTGTGATATAAAGTGTGATTGTTTCGTAATGGCACTATTGTGTCACCGATACTCTTTACTCTGTTATCATGACAAGAGCAACAATACGAAGAATAGACTTTGCTCTTTGCTTTCAAGTACGTTTAGCGGTCCAAAACATCTTTTCGGAAGAACACTCTCATTAAGCAGTTGATGGGTAGTTCCACGGTGGAGTTTAATAAAATGTAGCGTCGGAACGCTCATATCGCTGTTTTCTGAATGAGATGCAGCCTTACAATCTTCTAGAAAGTTGTTGGCCTACTTACTCTAATCCTAGATAACACAACTACATTAAATTGCACCTTTTTTGCACTTTTTAAGTATAAAAGCACATTAAACGTGCATTCCGTGGGACAACGTGTTTTTTGGAAAAATAAAAATTCCAACAAAAACCCTTTCTAAAAGGGAAACGTGACGCAAGTCCTCGTCTCTTCTTCCAAAACAACTGATATCAATTTGGGTGACGCTTACAGCTTCTGAACGCAAAAAATTCGTTTGAAATATTTCCATTTTTGAATAAAGAAATGCGTCACAAATGCCGGATCCCCAAATGTTATAGTTTTTCTGTTCTTTCAGATTTGACAGATTTGAAAATTAAGTTTTGCGTGATGTGTGGAGTACGGGTAGCCAAATTTTGGGCGTGCGAAATCTGAAAGCTCAGAAAAATTATGTTGGGAGGGTCCGGCATTGTGACGCATTTCTTTAATCAAAAATGAAAATATTTCAAAAGAATTTTTTGCATTCCGAAGCTGTAAACGTCACCCAAATTGATATCAGTTGTTTTGGAAGAAGAGACGAGGACTTGCGTCACGTTTCCCTTTTAGAAAGGGTTTTCATTGTGATATCAGTAGTTTTCGAAGAAAAGAGAAAAAAAATTTAGGAGAAAAAATTTCCGAAGAAAAAAAGTTTCGGCAAAAAAAAACTTTAAGCGAAAAAAAATTTCCGGCGAAAAAAATTGTTGTCGAAAAAAATTTGTTGGCGGAAAAAATTTACTTTTTTCGGCCGAAATTTTTTTCAACTGTCAACGAATTTAATTTTTCGCACAGAACTTTTTTTTCCGCCAAAAATTTTTTTTCGCCCAAAAATTTTTGTCGCCGAATTGTTTTTGTTTACTGAAATTTGTTTTCGCCTAAATTTTTTTCGCTGGAAGTTTTTTTTCGCTAAAATGTTTTTTTTGGCCGGAAATTTTTTTCGTCGGAAATTTTGTTCTCCTAAACTTGGGTTCCTCTTTGTTCCAAAACTACTGATATCACAATGGAAACCCTTTTTTCACCGGAATTTTTTTTTTCGCTTAAAATTTTTTCAATTACAGCGAAAACAAATTTTCATCGAAAACAGATTTTCATCGAAAACAAATTTTCAGCGAAAACAAATTTTCAGTAAAAAAAATTTTTTGCGAAAAAAAATTTCGGCGAAAATTTCTGGCGTAAAAAAACTTTTCGGATCCACTGGACCGATTTTAATGGGTAAAATGTCAAAAAATCAAAATTTTACGTTGTTTCCGAAAAGCTAGGTTTTAAGGGGGCTTTGATACAAGGGAAAAAAGTCAAAACTTAGCTGTAAAAAATTTCTGAATCGCTAGTGCGCGCCCATGATACTTTACTCGTTGCCCCACAGAAAACTTGTCATTACATGCATAACTGCAGCCCCCGGAAGTTATTCCTATTATTCCATGCTATCCATTAGGGCCCCCACCGGAAACTTCTCATTACACACAAATCTACATGTAATGGATGCGTTTTCGGATTGGACACTTAATGAAACAGTATACAGTAAGGGTTGCTCAGTAAGTCATCCATTCAGGATCATTTCGCGACACTCCCAAACTTATTCGTATATTTTTAAATGAATGAATGAATATTAATTTTATTGTCTACTTTTCTCAAGCTGACATGGAAAAAGAGTGGCTATGACTATTGTCATAACCCTCGTAAAAAAACCATGAAAACGTTACAAATAATACTCTTAAAGTACAATAACATTATCACAGACAAAAATCACAAAATAAAAATAAAAATCACAAAACAGAAAGAAGTCAAAACAAACAATAATAATAACAAAGAGAAAGAAAAACTATGTAGTCAAAATTAAAATTGTAAATAAAAAGCACTCAAAGAGCTTGGTCATAAAATTTAAAGCAAAAATAAAAAGTATTTCGCAAAAAGCTGCGTCAAAGGTGAAATAAATAAGATAAATAAATAAATAAACGACACTAAGTATAATAATTAAGTCCACCAAGAAGGAGTCGTCAAGTTGAGCCGTAGGCGTCGTCAAATAAAATATCTCGAACAGCAAAATATCGGCCACATGAAAAAAAAAATCTTATTTTCATTTTTAAAACATTTGAAAAGTATAAAAAAGTTAATCACCGGGTTAGTGCTTCCGGTTTCGGTTGTCATAGAAGTGGAAAGGAAGCACCAAGCAAACACTATCCAACCAAACCAAATGAGCCAAAAATCGAATCATCAAGCCCATGTACTTTATTCCTGAATTCGAGAGAAGGAAGCGTCGGATCTACATGAGCAACAGCAAGGTTGAATAACTAACAAGGAAAAAAACTTGCTTCAAAAACTGTTTTTTTGACTCGTGTTTTAGAGGGGAGGAATTTTCAGAATTTGTACGGTCGGGGAAGAGGGGGTCAAAGTAAAGTCGTACGTACAAAAAAACAAAGTGTTCACTTTTTCACGCGTAAGGTTTGTGTGAAACCTCAACTTGATAAAAATAATTTTTTTTACAAGTTGAGCTTTCACATAAACCTTACGCGATACGAATCCCATCGCCTTATATTGGAGGCGCTGCGTCAATATTGACGAGGTAATTTAATGAATCTTCCTGAAGTAGCGTTGAACGACATGTGAACAATAAGGGACTGTTCATAAATGACGTCACGCTTGCTATAAAATCCACAAAGTTCATAATTCCAAACTGGTCAGACATTGTGTCTATAACACTCCGGCTACTCCCCCAAACACACCCCCTGTTTGGGGGGGTAGCCAGAGTTCTATAAACAGAATTTGCTGTCCTGCATGGGTTTTTTTTGGATACTCATTTTTTATAGCAAGCGCGACGTCATTTGTGAACGACCCCTAAAGGACAGAAGATAAATTTCAGTTTTTCTTTGAGGGGGGGGGGAGGTCTAAACTTCGTACGTAATTTAAAGGGGGTCTTTGGAATTGCACGGTTTCGTACGGAGGTGGGAGGGGTAAAAAATCGCTAAAAAATCCTTATTTCACTTGTGAACAGCTCCTTGTTTTTCTCACCTTCGGCTCGGGATATAAACTCTACATTCGTCAAAAAAAATTTCAAAATTTTCGCTTAAAAACACCCTTTTAAGTTTGGCTCATTTCCCAAAATTTATCCCTCTTGTAATGATTTACTTCCGCACCCCCACTATAATCTACTATCTGTATTCAGTTGCAAAATAATAATGGAAAAAGAATCAAAACAACCATCTTCCAAGTCAAACTTGGAGGTTATGGAGGCTCATCCCTGAGACAGACCCCGGCTGTGGTTTAAGTTTCCCATTCCTTCAATGGTTCCACAAGAGTTTAGGGTATTACCTGTATTAGCAGGAGGGGAGGAGAGCAGCGTAAACATTTGAAATAGATCGCATATTATTCCAGCTAAATCCCGATGTACGGTTAAGTTTTAGCAAGGTTTCTTAATATATCAATAGTTCAAATGCTTACCGCCACCCCCAAACACTTCAAATGCACCTGTAAATAGGACCAAAGCAACAATCTTCCAAGTTCAAACCCTACAGGGCTCATCCCTGAGACGGGTCCCAGCTCTACGAAAATATTTCTATTTCTTCACGTCATCAGTGATTGTTTATAAGTCAGGTTTTAACAATATATCATGATCACTTACGGATGTTTTCATAGACGTGTGGATTTTTTGGGAAATGTGTTTGACTTTCACAAGAGCAGCAGGAATATTAGACGACATCATACTACACTATAGCTTTAAGTTTATTTAGTCTTGTTTCGTTTCTCTATTGTTCATTTTTCATTTATGCTTCAATAAAGGAAGAATCGGCGGGGATGGTACAAAGGATCCAGCTGGGCGTATCCAGCTGGGAGACGTTAGCTGCGGATAGGTCGGGTTGGAGAAGCATGTTGCAGAAGGCCAAGATCCTTAATGGGTTGTAGTGCCAGTTAAGTAAGGTACAAAGACAAAGGATCCTAGATCCAGGTGCCTATACACCAATAATTCTAATCTAAATCATAATCTACTATCTGTATTCAGTTGCAAAATAATAATGGAAAGTTAGCAGCGACACGACCGACATGGGTACATGCGTATAAATTACTTGAAAACAGGCGTCAGTAATGTCAAATAATTTTCATATTTAAAAAATAGCATTATTATCGGGAGGGAATGAAAGCCCCTCAATATGAAGTATATAACGGGGTGAGTACGTACCCGAGGGTTTTTAGATTTATCAGCTTGGGACGATTGTTTTACCAATCTTGAAACACAGATCTGACGATCCTTTGTTTCCATCCCGTTCATCATTTAAATCATCTTCCCTACTCAAGTTAGTTAAACCTCCCAGTCGCCTCCAAGAATTTACTCAAAGTAGCTGGTTCTAGGTTAGCAACTTCGGACGGTCTTACAACATACCCTCCCAGCAGCCTGCGCCTCAGTTGGAAGAAACTGGGACATTCACATAATACGTGAAATCCCGTTTCCTCCTCTAAGCCGCACGCACACATAGAGGTCACCGAGATCCCAAGCTTTTTCATGTGCCTATTCAGCCCGCAATGTCCAGTGATCGCACCCACCACTCTCCTGATGCGACTCCTGTCCATCCCTAGCAGAGATTTGGCCCATTTCACATTAGGTTTCGGGAAAAAGCGCTTGGTGTGGATACCGCCATAGTATCCTTCCCAGCGCTCCGCATGCTTCCTCATCACCCAGCTCCCCAGCGCTTCTACACGTGCAGGTCGAGTAATCGGCAAAAACGGCTCAGGGCCGTGACCGAGAGTTTCGGCACCCGCCTTAGCTAGCTCATCAGCTTTTTCATTCTCCTCCACGTCAGAGTGCCCAGGTACCCAAACCAAAGTGATCTGATTCCTCAGACCCATTTCGTTCAGGTAATCTCTGCACTCTTTCACTAGCTTGGAGGTCACTCTAGGCGACATCAGCGCTTTGATCATTTCCTTACTGTCCGAACAGATAAGCACCTTCTTGTCGTGTGTTCCAACAGACAGAGTCACACGAGCTGCTGACAGCACCGCGAAGATCTCCGCTTGGAGCACACTAGCAAGAGCCCCCAGATAGAAGCAATTTCCCTCTCCAGAGCCCATGCCGTATACACCAGCACCTACTCCTTCACGACATTTCGATCCATCTGTAAATCTAACCACGCAGTTCCCGGGAAGACTCGCTGGCCATCCACTAAGCCATTCTTGCCTACTGGGAACTTTCGCTTCAAAATTCCTGTCGAAACAGGTTACCACAGCCATGTCGTCTCTCGGCATTTCAAACACCGGGATCGATATTATCGTTGCAATTCTACCATGCCCAATGTGAAAATTTGGAGTCCACATGCCATTCTGCATCAGCCTATCAGCCGTGGCAAAAGCTTTCGCTTTAACCACAATATCGATAGGAGGCAGAGCCAGCAGCGTCTCCATCGCTAGGGTTGAGGTGGTTTTCATTGCGCCCGTGGTACAGATACACACTAGCCTTTGAATCTCACTTGACAGTTTTCTAGCGCATTCCACATCTAGCCTTGGCCACCACGCCACGCAACCGTGGCTAATCATCGGCCTTATCACAGCCTCATAAATCCACAGAATTGCTTTTGACGGTAGGCCCCAGTTTCTCCCGAAGGAGTTCCTGCAAAGCCAAAAAGCCGCTACCGCCTTCTGCGCCTTATCCTTGACATGAGCAATCCAATTTAGTTTGCTATCAAGCGTCACTCCTAAGTATTTCACCTGCGGAGCTAAATCCAGCACCTTATCGAAGAGCCTGATTTCACCGACCAAATTTGATCCTGAGTGCCTTCTACTGAATAGCATAAGATCTGTTTTGTCCGGATTGATTTTCAGACCGTTCTCACGGCACCATCTCACGACCACTCTCAAAGCTGTTCTGACTCTGCCACCCAGCGTGCTCTCGAATTTTCCCCTAACTAAAATCGTCAGGTCATCCGAATAGCCCTGCGCATAGATTCCTTCGTCGTTCAGCTTTCTGATGAGAGAGTCTATCACTATACACCACAACAAAGGCGATAGAATCCCGCCCTGAGGGCAGCCTTTCGTTACCTAGAGATTTTCTTTGTGACCACAGACCTCCGCCTCAACAGTCCTATCTCTGAGCATGCTACTTACCCACCTAACTATCACACCTCCCACTCCTCTCTCCTCGAGCGATCGGCGAATAACATCAAAATTCGTATTGTCGAAGGCACCTTCAATGTCCATAAAACATCCCAGTGCCACCTCTCCAATCGAGAATGATGTTTCCACCTTTGCTTCCAGCCTGTGCAAGGCGGAATCCGTGGATTTGCCTGACTGGTAAGCGTGCTGATTCGAGTGTAGCGGGAAAACCGCCAGAACTTCATCCCTGATGTAGAAATGTATCAGTCTCTCAAGCGTTTTCATGACGAAAGACGTGAGGCTAATCGGTCTGAAGTCCTTAGCAGTGAAATGCGATGGTTTTCCTGGCTTAGGGATAAACGTAACCTTCACCTTTTCCCACTTGGTTGGAACGTAACCTAGGGCTAGGGAGCTACGTAGTATCTCACACAGCGGCTTCAGCAGAATCTCTCCACTCTCTTTCAGCAGAGCTGGAAAGATACCATCACTGCCAGCTGATTTATACGGCTTAAATTTGCCTATAGCCCACCTTAACCTTTCCATGGTGATGATTCTCCTGGCTAGCGACCAATCCTCTTCCGTCGGGGGAACGGTGTTTGGCAAGCTAGTTTCGGATTTATCTTCTCCACAGCCAGGAAAGTGAACTTCCAGCAAGTGCTTGGCCGTCTCACAGCCACTCCCTGTAAAGCTCCCATCTGGTTTTCTTAAAGAGCTCGGAAGTAGCCTAGAGTCTTTGGCAAGGATCTTGTGGATTCTGGCATATTCTGGAACATGTTCCATTTCCGCACAAAATCCCTTCCATGCTTCTCTGGCCCTCCTCCAAACTACTTTCCTGAAAGCCTTTTGGGCAGCCTTGTAAGTGACCCAGTCGGCCTCAGCTGCCGTTCTCATGGCTTTGTTCCATGATCTCCTCGCAAAAAGTCTGAGCTTTTCGATTTCTCTACACCAGAGTTTACCGCCCTTCTTTCGAATAGCTTTCTGCTCCGGGCATGAGTTTTCATAGGCATTCGTCAGCAACTCTGTGATGACATTTACTGCATCATTGAGCTCTGCCGAAGATCTCGGCATCACTCTCTCCAGCTTTGTCTCCAG
>WJQU01005912.1:0-26993 GCA_029228625.1 Pseudolycoriella hygida
TACTCGAGTTAAGTACAAAAAAAATGTAGGGCGCTAGCCGAGGGTGACGCCTTCTGTTGTTTATGGAATAATGGAATAAATTGGAATAATGGAATATGGATACATGGGAATAATGGGGGAATAAATGGAATAAATGGAATAAAGATTGGGAATGATAATTTTTTCAAATTCGTCAAAACCTCAAACAGACTTGATTTTGATGGCAACGCACTCAACAAACCATACTAATGTGTCAAAAACTGAAAAAACCAACTTTTGAAAACTTAAGAGAATTTTTGTTGAAAATTGGAATAAATGGAATAAATAAATTTATTCCATTTATTAAAAAAAAAATAAAATTTAATCTCAAGATGGTTTAAATGCTTTATAATTTGTGCAAACCTTTTTTTGAACTTATTTGTCTAACTTGTGATGTGTTTGGTTCAGATATTTTGCAAAAACAACAAAAAAAAATTTGGGAATAAATGGAATAAATGGAATAAAAGAATAAATGGAATAAATGAAGTGCGCCACCCCTCGGCGCTAGCAGAGACTCGTTTTTAGTGCCCTAACTATGTCCTAGGGCCCAACCTCAAAAAAGTTTCTTCTACAAATAGTAGGGCTTTCATAGACCTGTTGACTAAAAAACAATTATGAAAATCGGTAAAGATTTACTCGAGTTATGTACAAAAACACATAAAGCCCTAGCAGAGACTCGTTGTTGATACCCTAGCTAAGTCCGAGGACTCAAATTTAAAACATATGAAGGGACCCGTACGTATCAGAATAGATGTGACAAACAGTGAATATTGCCTGAACTCTTAAGTGTATGAAATTACGTCCACATTAAATTGTATTAGAAATTGCCGAGAAGGCAATATTGAAAAACCCGTCCGAAGAAACGTTTTAAAAAAGCCTTCCGAAAGTACAAAATTGACCCCCAAAATGTACATCTCAATTTTTTCTATAACATAGGAAAAAACCATTTTTTTGTCTAGCACCGACCTTAGGACCGACCTAGGGTCTTCAGGAGAGGCCTCGGACAAATACATACATAGACAACAAAATTTCCCTCCACTTTCTTTACAACATAGTGAAAAACCATTTTTTTGGTCAGGGCCGACCTTAGGACAGACCTGAGGCCCACCTCAGCCCTAAGCATAGGCACCGGGTTCAAATTTGTTTTTGAATATAATTAATTACCTCTGAAATAGAAAAAGAATCAACAAAATCACTTGGGATTTATCCAACTTATGTAAGCGAACACGTTGGGCCCTAGTAGAAACTCAGTTTCAGGGTTAGGTAATCAAAAAAAATTCTTCAATAAAACGGGAGACAGAGTCCTAGACCTTTCGATAAAAAAAATTTGCAAATCGGAAGAGGTTTACTCGAGTTATGTACAAAACCATGCAGAGCGCTAGCAGAAACTCGTTTTTAGTGTCCTAGCCGTATCCTAGGGCCTAATCTCCAAAACGTTTCTTCTACTAATTGTTGGGCTTTCATAGACCTGTCGATTAAAAAACAGTTATGAAAATCGGAAAAGGTTTACTCGAGTTATGTACAAAAGACCAAAAATCACTTAAACGGCCCTAATAGAATAAATGGACGAACCGAAGTTCAGCACCTAGGCCGCCTATGGGCCTGTTGTGCAACCCACATAAGGATTAAATGTTTTATTTCTTATTCACTGATTGTTTACAAATAATATAATTCGTTAAGATTTTTAGATTGTGGAATTGTGCCCAGAATGGATGCAACATTTCCACGTTGAATTACGATTGATAATCGTTGGAAAAGGTAGCATGTCGCTCGTTTCTCTTTTGTTACTTCTGTTATTCTACTGCCTATTTCCTTCAATAATTTGTATCCGATTTTTCCAAAAACTCCCGACGTTTCTGATGCCACTGGCACAAAGAAAAATTGGTCTCTCAAATGATTGTATTTTTTCAATTTAAGATTTTCTGCTTGCTTTGCTGCCCAACCCAATTCACGAGACGATCTGTTTATGTATGATTGTGCATATGTGTCGGAGCATGTATAATCCCACAGCAAAGATCTGCCTCTGGCCCAAGGAACAAGACTTAGGCCATCTGGTTTTTTGCCATCGGGACCAGAACAGCCAGGTGGTTTGGATTAAATTGTTTACAGCTTCGTGTCTTGATCGAGTGCCAGATGCTTTACTGCAGGACAAACCATGTCGTGCAAATTGATCGACTTTTGTTCCGCACACACATTTGTGTGGTTGCAGTATTGGCAAACCAAGACGTAATGCGATTGACACTCTAAATTCGTCATTGCTCATGTATGTACCAATTTGAGGGGAGGGTAGCGCTTGTAGCCATGCACCTGTTTCTTCGGAAGAGTTTGCCAGCAGTCTAGCATTATCTGTTCCAGATGACTGCAATGATGTTAATTTTTTTCCAATTTCGATGTCTTCCCATTTGCACTGGAAAGGACGGAGCGACTCTTCAGGTAATTCTCCGAATTTCTGATTCCAGTATATTTCAGCTTCCGATTTTGCTAAATCTTCTTGTCGGTAATGGGAATGGGAAATCGCTTCAAAGTGGGAAATTACTAAAAATGGGAAATCGCTTCAGGATGGGAAACGACTAAAAAATGAGAAATCGCTTCAAGATGGGAAATGACTAAGAAATGGGAAATCGCTTCAAAACCAAAAATGGGAAGTTGCTGAAAACGGGAAATGAATAAAAATGGAAATTGCTGAAAAATGGGAAATGAATGAAAAATGGGAAATTACTGAAAAACGGGAAATAAATAAAAAATGGGAAATGGCTGAAAAATGGAAAGTAAGTAAACAACCAGTTGAAAAATTGTGAAAAATTTCGCTTTTATAAAATATTTGATTGAGATTTTGATGATTTCGTTCAAAAAAATCTCGCTCGCTTCGCTCGCGATTTGTAAAATTTTGATTGACATCTATTCTATTTTTCCCTAATGTTGCATGCAAGGATGCATGCCGAATTGCCTCTCTGAATTGCAACCGAAATCCTCTGTAATAAGAAATCTTTCGAGCGTGACTCTCCAGAAGCCGTCCTCATCAATGCCCCTAACTTTCCTATAAATTTCTTCGTTTCTGGACCCATACAACCTAGAGTTTCAAAAGCAACAGGAGTTAATAAATAGTTTTCTTTTAAAGATATATAATGATTATGCTTAAATCTTTCCCCTTTATCGGCTATTGAACGCGCTTTCTTCAAAGATTCGTTAATATAAGAAGGAGCTAACGTGTCTCGAACAGTAACATCCCAAAGAAGAGACTTCCCATGACTCCATGGAATTAGAGTCATACCATCAGGTCGTTTTCCATCATCCCTAGAAATTCCTGGTGGTTGTATTATATTTGGAAAACCTGCGGAAGGGAATGCGTGAGAAATAATTTTATTAATTTCATCGTGTCTAGAAATTATTCCTGATTTCTTCTTGCAAGACAAACCATGCAAGCCGTCCTTTTTGACCATAACACCACAAATGCATTTATGTTCTTCACATAATTGAGAACCTAACCGAAGACCAACAGCAATTCTCGCGGAATTGTTATCTAATAGCAAACCGGTATTACTCGATGGGACCACCTGCAGCCACTTTGAAGATTCATTAGTAGATGACGCAAGTAGTCTGGCCCGAGCAACAGGTTCACTAGAATCAAACATCCTAGAAAACTTGCTGTTAATCCTCGGAAGATCCCAATTTCTCTGTTCCTGCTTCTGTTGGTCGTTTCCTGGAATAAAATCTTGAGGGATTTCCTCAACCAACTCTAAAATATTATTATCAATTATTTGAATATTAAATTTTTCTAACAACTTATTTGACAAATCAGATGAAGAATACACAGACGATAAATAGGCCGGCAATGCCAAATCTTCAACCTTCCGAATGCCTAAACCCCCAAAAGCTAAAGGAAGAGTAGCCTGATCCCAAGAAAATTCTGACATTCTAACATTCGTAATCGCTTCAATAGTTGAACGGAAAATCTCGTCAACATTTTTCAAATGATTACGCAATAGAAATGTCCTAGAAGTTCGCATCAAATAATTAAACCTACAACTACCTAAAGACTTCCTAAAAATACACAAGGCGGGGTGAACATCCATTAATTTTAAACGATCACACATTAATTTGATCGCTGCAATTTTGGATGAAAACATCTTTTCTAAACCTGACTCGAAAGTTGGCGAGCCTAATATCTCAAGAGAAGACTCATCAACTTTCTTAATCCCTGGCAATAATGCTGATATCTCAGAATACATGTTGGCCTGATCTGCATCAGTGGCATTAACAAAAAAAACTTCCATTTAGCCTAGAAGAAAGAGAATGTGTCATTCTCATAATACCGATGCAGAAACTAGGAGGACCTAGTGGATCACCCTGTTGAAACCCTCTCTTTGAAAGCAAAGGTTCATCAAGAAAGTAAAGATTTGACGAAAGCCTGTAAGCTTGTTGAAGCAAAGGAAATAATTCTGGGCATATTTCCTTCACTTCACCTAACATAAACTTTCTAAATAACATATTAAAGGCATTGCTAAAGTCAAACTTAACTAAAGCCATTGGCTCATCATGGTCAGCTGTACAGAATCTACGTACAGCATGTACCAAAGCTTCTGCGCCTCCTTGAACACTAAATCCTAACTGAACAGGCTTTAACTTTTCAACTAAGTTATCTCTAACGTTATAACAGCAAATTTTACCTGTCAAGCGTCTCCAAACAATACCTACTGCTATCGGCCTAACATCATCCTCACCTTTCATAAGAGCAGTCAACGAAGCTCAAAAAAAAATTTTAGAAACATCTTCTTGAACATTACCATACTTAATACTTTAGTAATTAAGAAATTATAATAATAGTAATTGCTTGGTGAGGGGGAAACAACTCGAGAAAATCGTGTCCCATCTATTGGCATTGGTGTCTATTTCCCCTGAAGTGATTAGTCACTTACCTATTTCCTCCTGATAAACCAACGAAAAAGTATTTCCCTCCATTGATCTATTTATTGGGCTATTTGCCTGTCTATTTCCTTGCCATTGGCGCTATTGGACTGTCTATTTCCTCTATTTCCTTGCCATTGGCGCTATTTGACTGTCGATTTCTCTCGCGATTTCCCTTATTTGCGTATTTAAATTCATTTAGATGCCTCATATCAAACATAAACTTTACGGTGTATTGCAAGATGAACTGTGGACGCGTCAAAATGTTTGAGTTTTTAGCTGTCTTATTATTCACCTTCGAAGTTATCAAATTATTCTGAAAATGTACTGTGAAATTATTAAATGTATCAACTTCTAGTTGTTTTATTTTTTTTCTGTAAATTATTGCCAAAAAGAAGTGTTTTCTTTTTCTTACAAATTAATTTAACAAATATTTTTCTATTTCGAGATCGTTGGCGACGATTCCTTGCCTATGATTAATAGTATAATCCTTTAAAACACAAACCACATCCTTTGAAGATACGACTGACACGTCGTCAATTTGCTTTTTCTTACTGTGATAGCAGCGAAATACACAACACATTACACATATGTTTTGTGATAAGAGAGAGGTTACATATTACAAAACACGAGGAAAACGTCAAATTTGTTTACATAGAAATTATAACATATGGTAACCCTCTGTTATTATTTCTCTGTGACTAAAACATCGCCGAGCATCGACTGTCTAAGGCGCCAAATTTAAAATTCGAAAAATAAAATGGATGATTTCCTTTCTATTAGCTCCTATTTCCTTACTATTTACTCCTATTTCCTTTCTATTTCCTCATATTTCCCTTCTATTTCCTCCTATTTCCTTTTTATTTCCTCCTATTTCCCTTCTATTTCCCCTATTTCCTCCTAATTTCCCTAATGTTAGCTATTTACCTCTATTTTCTTCTATTGCCCTACTATTTCCCTAGGGATACACTACTATTTCCTTCTGTTTGCCCCAATACTAATAGAGCCTGTCCCAGTATTTCCTCGAGTTGTTTCCCCCTCGTTGCTTGGTCTATAATTAGAATCTTTTGATCCAATAATTTACATTATTGGATCCTTTGTATTGCTAGGAACTCAGACCAAAAATTGTTTTCACAATTAACTAAAGTGAAAATATAACTTTCAAACTTTTGAAGGGACGAAACAAAAAACAACGACAAATATGCTGATTTCGGCGTATCACGCCCTCACATTCAGAAGTATGTGATTTCATTAGTACACCTATGTCTCGTCGGACTGTGTGGGCCATTCCATTTAGACGAAATGTTGAGGTACCATCGCTTCAAACTCTATGTAAATTCATTTAAAACTTTCCCAGTAGGCTTCTGAAAGATGACCTAAGATATCTGACAAACAAAATAAATCGAAAACCTGCCGGCGAGTACGAGAGCGTTCTGGCGGATTTCAAAATGGTCATTATTGAATGCGCCAAACTTGGCCTGCACATCAACCCGCACAAATGCGAACTCTCGAACGAATTTTCGAAAAGAAGTTAGGCGAAATGAAGCTGATGTTTGAAAGATTGTTAGAATTAGACAATTATCATATCGCGTTCTACATCTTGAAGAACTGCTTTACGCTACCGAAGTTAGTCTTTCTGTTGAGGACAACACCAACTTGGAAACGCAACGACCTTGTCAGTGAGGTGGATAAAGAGATCAAATCAGCATTGCAATCCCTAACAAATTCCAAATTTGACACAAATACATGGATCATGGCGTCGCTTCCTATCAAATCCGGATGCCTGGTGTAACGTGACGATTTGTAATCATCCCGTCACATGATAGAAACTACAAGAAGATGGAAATAGATTGACCTTTATCCTAAACCACACCTGGAACATGAACTTACAAACGCTAACAAGACAAGCAACACGACATCTACATGCCAAGCGCATAACTCGTTACATAGCCGCACAGGAAATACTGCAACACTGCGTTTCAAGTTCGAACTTAACGACTTCGGTTTGGCGCTCATGTTAACGGATATTAGAGTTTATATAAGGAGGCCCATGACAACGGAAGAATGATTCTATTTTACACCTTGTTCAAGTAACAATCCTTTGATCATCATTTACAAATTTTTATAAGAATTAAATTATTACGTTAACGTTGTATTGGCCCAGTCAAATATTAATTTATATAGTGAATCTATTTGCTTACAAAATAAAATTTATAACGTTTTGGACGTCTGAGTTTGCATTGCTTTCATCACATACCACTTCAAGCATCGTTTGGTTTATTGGCTTTGGGCGATATTAGTCTGTAATCGATACCGAGAGTGATCGAATCCTTTCCGAATTGGTTCCGAGACGTTGGAGATGGTCAAGTCGTGAGTAGAGTGAAGTACAACGAGTCATAAGTAGAGTCGTGTGATGTACATTGAAGTGTCTTATCAATATAAAGCAATCGTAAGCTCATTGTCCGTACAGTAATTAGTTGACTTTCATGAAAGAATGGATAGAGCCAATGCTCCAAGGATCTATTTCCTATCACAATTAAGTTTCGTTCTAACATCAAGATTATTGTAAGGTCCCTCCGTTCCTCCGTCGAGCCAAGAGGAAAAAGGACTTTATACTGGGGGTTCGGAGAGTCTCAGATACGGTTTTACCCGCCTTTTTGTCATCTGCTAACGCAGTTACCCGGCTTGTTAGTATTATGTTACACCAACATTCGCTGCAAGTTGAGGAGATTGCTGACTATGAAGATGGCCTAAAAGAGTGGAGAACTTTGCATCCGGAACAGTCCCAAACCGAAATACCATCACTACAGCGTCAATGGACCATTGTTACAACAGAACGGTTGGTGAACCAACTGAATTTCGAACGCGACGTCGACAGGGCACGGTTCTTAACACTTCAGAGGCCAGAGTCAGGTGCGTGGTTGCATGTGTTGCCATCGCAATCCATCGGTACACTCACGGACAACAACACGTTCCGTATCGCTGTTGGCCTGCGTTTGGGAATCGACATCTTTGTGCCACACATATGTCGCTGCAGCCAACAAGTAGATCAAGAAGGCCACCACTGAACAACATCATCAAACGTGCGCTGGTATCTGCCGATATTCCAGCAAGGTTTGAGCCTGCTGGCCTAGTCCGCGAAGTCGGTAAAAGGGTCGATGGCATATCGCTGATTCCGTGGACAAGGGGCAGTACTTTGGTATGGGACGCGACGTGCACTGACACTGTCGCTCCTAGTAATCTTCGCGCAAGCTCGAGGAACGCCGGAAGTGCAGCAGAACACAAGGCAAGGATGAAAACGGCGAAGTATAGTGCGTTGATTATCCAGGGCTATTATTTTGTCCCTTTCGCCGTTGAAACGCTAGGGCCTTGGTGCGACGAGGCTATCCAATTCTCTGAAGCATTAGGCCAGAAAATTATTTCGAAGACCATCGAAACCAGATCGAAATCTTTTTTAAAGCAGAGAGTAAGCATGGCTATTCAGAGGGGTAACGTGGCTGCGGTAATGGGCAATTTCGTTCTTGTGACAAAATGGGGGAGATATTTTACTTACTGTGATAGCATTTTCTTTGTATGCAATGTATGAATGACCATTTGTAAATTGTTTTTCAATAAATTTCTTTTCTTCTAGAAAATTCAATAATTAAATAATAATAATTAATACTTCTGAATGTGAGGGCGGGATACGCCGAAATCCGCATATTTGTCGTTGTTTTTTGTTTCGCCCCTTCAAAAGTAAGTAAATATTTTCACTTTAGTTAATTGTGAAAACAATTTTTGGTCTGAGTTCCTAGCGATGTGAATGATGTGAATTCTAAAATCAATGTTTGCACCTGACTCCGGGTCCGACTTTACTGTTCTGTCTACCTATTAAATTTACCTAGGCGAAAAATGCAAAGTCTCAAGACACGACTTTTGTAACCAATCGAATTTTCA
The DNA here is from genome assembly GCA_029228625.1 of Pseudolycoriella hygida. Classification (NCBI taxonomy): domain Eukaryota; kingdom Metazoa; phylum Arthropoda; class Insecta; order Diptera; family Sciaridae; genus Pseudolycoriella; species Pseudolycoriella hygida. The sequence goes on from WJQU01005912.1 coordinate 8,860, forward strand.
CTATGGAGTTAGTTGCTTTTTCACTTCGGGGCCTCAATCAGAGAATATTTGCAAAAAAAAATTTTCCTTCTGTCAACACGATGATAACTCGAAAAAAAACTTCACCAATTTTCAAAAACTTATTTTTCCCTGAAAGATTATTGAACTACCTTTTTTGGGATTGAATCTGGGCCTTGTCGGCCTAAGGGCCGCCCAGCTAGAGCCGATTAAGTGATTTTTGGTTTTTTGTACATAACTCGAGAAAATCTTTCCCGATTTTCATGTCTTTTTTTAAAAGTCTGGGTTTGCCTCACAATCTATGGAAGAAACATTTTTTGATTTTGAGCTTCTGGACTCAGCCAGGGCCCTAAAACTGAGTCTCTGCTAGGGCCCAACGTGTTTTCTCTACATAAACCGGGTAAATCTTATCCGATTTTCAAAATATTTTTTTTCCCTGAAAGACAATCGAAAAATTAATTACGGGATGAATTTGGACAAAATCGGTAGAAAACTTTCGAAGTTATTGTCGAAAAAGTGGTGAAAAACGTAGTTTTTTGAAGGTTGGTGGAACCTTTTCACTTACGTCTCTGCGAAATTAGCATGGAAATCGCCCTTCAAGGTTTTGAATGAAAGATATCACGAATTAAAAAAATAATGAAAATTGGTTGAGTGATAAGGGTCCTTAGTGTTGGCCCAATTCACGCTAGTATGTACACTACACGATATTTGGTCGTTTTTCATGCATATTCCTCTAATGATGAAGTTTTTTGTGCAATGTTGTAGAGAAAAAAGAGCCAAACATTTTTCTCAATGAACGAGGCCTCTTCTTAGTGCCGAAGATAGGTCCTAAGGTCGGCCCTACGCCAAAAAATGGTTTTTTGCTCTGACGTAGAGAAAATTGAGGGAAATATTTTCGTCTGTGGAACCCAGATAACAATTTACCCCACGAAATGTACGTTTGATGCCATCGAAAATGCGTTACATCTTTTCTTTTGTGAATATTGTACAAAAAATGTACACTTAATGGGGTGAATGGCAAAAAGTGTACACTAAATGTTAAGGTGAACATCTAGAGAAAAATTAAAAAATTCTTGTTGCACAAAAAATGCGCATTTTATGTACATCAACAAAAACGTAGAATCGACAAAAAAGTTGTGAATCGTTACCCTAGATTAGGTGTACATTTAGTGTACACTTTTTGCCATTCACCCCATTAAATGTATGTTAAGTGTACAATAAACGATGTAACGGTCTATGTGCTTTTCGATACACATTTAATGTACAACATCACATCGAAAAATGTGATTTGTGTTATCTGGGGAAGTATTTGTCCTATGCCCTGGGCTCTAGGTCGGTCCTAAGGTCGGCTCTAGACCGAAAAAATGGTTTCTTGCTATGTTGTAGAGAAAATTGGGGTGAACATTTTTGTCTATTTATGGATCAATTTTGGGGTTTTGGAAGTGTTTTTTTACACCGTTGTTTCGGAAATTGGTAATTTCCAATACACTTAAGGACGAGTCTTTTCGGAACATCAATTCTGTTCGACACATAGCCTATGTTTTTGATCTGGAGATGGCAACTTCGTTGAATCAGAGACTCTGCGAGGTAAAATGATTATCTGGGACAAAAACGAAGAAAAATTGAACATGGCTACTCAATTTCTTTCAAATTCTGAACGATTTTTGAAACGAAAGCAACATGTGTGTGTGCGGTGAAAACAATTTTGACACAAAATCTGACACAGTCCGTTCACTATTCTGAAATTTCATCGGTTTTATGAAAAGTATCGACACAATCGTTCTACCTCGCAGAGTCGGCGCGTGAGTGCTTTATCATTTCTCTGCGTTGAGCCAAATTGACGTAAATACGTTGACAACGACAACAATTTGTGTGGAACTATTTCATAACCAAATGTTGAAAACATCGAAAAACCGACTTCGGCGTTGACAGCTGCTAATTTATTACCGAGAGAGCGTGGTTAAACGTTTAAAGTCAGTAAGATCAAGAAGAAATTGTGCAAAGTCTACTACCCTAGTACCAGTGTACTGCTCTAGTTTTTGATAAAATGAAATCGTTTTTGGAAGCTTGCAAACACGGCTATTTTGATAAAGTGAAAAAGATTTTAAAGAAAGTGAACTCGAAAAGGAGACAATGCCTATTCAATGTTAAAGATAATGAGATGGACAGAAACTGCCTACTTTGGGCTGCGTATCACGCTGACGTTGAAGCAGTAAAGTATTTGGTTACATTTAAAGAATTAGACATAAATTCCGTAGACTTTCAAGGAAGAACAGCGCTTTGCCTGGCATTGTATCCGAAAGATACATTGAGAACATCAATGAAGCGTACAATCCAGATAATAGAAACGCTGTGCTCAGTGAATCCTGATATTGTCAATCGATGTAACCAATTTGGCATAAGTCCATTAATGTGCTCCACGGCAAGACAACACCTAAGTGTTTTTAAAAAATTATTGCAATTAGGAGCTGATTTGAAATACAAAATGAAGGACGGGAGAACTGTTTTGCACAATGCTGCAATGCAAATGAGATTGGACATTCTTCGATATTTGTTGTATGAAACTGATTGCGATCCAAATACTCTAGATAAAAAAGGAAATTTTGCTTGCAAAAAATTTTTGAATGCACTTGAATCATTCAATACAACCTCAAAAGAGTTCATTGAATTCGGGATGTCATTTGTAACTCTCACCCACAAAAAACCGCTGTCGCAATCACTTGAAGTGGCTATGTTATTAGTTCATTGTTTCACATATCGTAGAAGGAACGATGAATTTATATTTCGGCAAACTGCAAAACTTGTGATTGCAAACAATCCCAAGAAACATTTGGCGGAAAGAATGTTGGAAGCAGGACTTGAAGGAAATTTTTGTTTGATTTTCCTGATAATTTTTGAAAATATTGAGCAAAGCGTCAAAGACTGTGGAAATAGGTTTGATTTGATACATTATGAAATGTTGAAACTTAATGTTTTGAAGGAATTATTCTCTTGGTATATGAAAGACGAAGCGTTTACCAACGAATGCGTTGCGGAAATCGCAAAGAATGGTTGGTCATTGTGCATTTCAGGCGCTATATTCGAACTTTATGACTCATCATCTCGGGAACCAAACTTCGACATCATATCCAAATTTGCAAAAATGTTGCAGCAAAATGGACTCGACATAACGACAGCCAGTGAACTGGGAAATTCATCTATGCCGCATATTTGTCAACATTCGAAGATCTTTCTCGACCGTACATTCAGACCACTTGATTTAGAATTCGGGAGATATGGTTGCGTGCAAGTTTTCAACGAATCAGAAAATTGGTTGCAAGATTATTACCGTCTTTTCAAGGGAAACTTTGAAAAGCCAGAAGTTACTTCCTTAACGAATTTAGCGCGAATGTCGTTGAGAAGGCATGCGTTTACAAACTATAATTCACAGGAGGCCAAAACATTTTTAAATTCTTTGAATCTTCCAGTTGATGCTAAGAATTTTTTGAACTTCAACTATTAGAATTTTTGAATACATTTTTTGGTTTCAGCTGAGAATTTTGTAATTGTATTTTTTGTAGAGTTAATTACTCTGAGATTTGGTTTTTCAAACAAAATACACTGAAGATTGAATGAATTGTATTTTTCGAATTGTTGGTTTAATTGACTCATCACATCAGTAACATTAATGTTCACGTTTGCTGCTCTCGCTTTTACGTCGTGTGCTTTGGAAAATTTAAGTAAATTCTAATTGATACCAACAATATAGCATAGGGAAATTAACTTTTGACCTTGCAAAAATTAGGACAAAAGCAGTAGGCCTTAGGTACCTGAATGACGTCCAGAAAGTCCCCCTTAACTATGCAATATGGAGCTTTACTGTCAAAGGCAAAGTTGTGGAGAATTCAATTTAAGCGAAAAACACGTGTTTCAGGTTTTTGAGGGCAATATGGACCCATCTGGTATCTGGCACTCAATAATTAGGCAGAATGACCCAGATCTCCAGAACTGTGAGAGTTAGAAAGTTGGTTCCAAAGGCAAAGTTGTAGAGAATGACATTTAAGCGAACACGTGTTTCAGGGTTATGGGGAAATATGGCCCAATCCTGGTATATGGCCACTTCCATAATTGGGCAGAATGATCCAGATCTCCAGAACTACGAGAGTTAGAAAGTTGGTTCCAAAGGCAAAGTTATAGAGAATTAAATTTAAGCGAACACGTTTTTCTGGGCTTTAGGGAAAAACGACTTAGTCCTTGGATATAAGCTTTTCTATATTTGAATGGTCTGAGACGTACTTCGGTAGGGCCTTTGACATTACCTTGGGTAATTTCTATGGATCTTTGAAATTCTTACAGTTATAAAAGAACAGAAAACGTTGGATTGTTTGCTTATTTGTATATTTAGGTACGTTCGACTTGCCACATCTATTCTGTTTGTCCACATCTATTCTGATACGTACGGGTTTGGTTATGTTTTATTAAACAAATTCGTTTTAAATTAATTATTAATTCAGCAAAATGGTTTCTCGTTGTCTGATTGATGTCAGGGTGATCAAAAATTGGCTGAATTTGGCTATGGTGGCGCCACCATCGCTTTTTCAATGAAAATTTGATTTTTTTCGTAAAGGATCAAGGAGATTGTGTCGGTGTGAAGAACAAAGTTGTTTGTTGTTGTCTAGTGGATGAGGTGATGCCCATAAATGTGGTCCCTATTGTCTGTGGTGGCATCACCAGTACTGCGAATATTTCTTCATGGAAGATGACTGTTAGCTTCCCAAATTAAACCACGTAAAAGTGTCCGTTTCTAAACTCTATCCCTTCTCTCTTCTATGGTTTTCGAGCCATCTGTAAATCTTACAGGGTTGATCTTACTGGCTAGCCATCTAACTAGTCTAGCTTACTTGCGAGAATCGCCTCAATGCATCCTATGAAATTCGACTTCGAAGTTATCCAATCTCAAGTCATGGTGAGAATTGGGGTCGCCATTAAACTTCTAATTTTTCCATGTCTAGCTTGCAAGTGTGAATTCGAAAATCTATTCTAAGCTGGAAGGGATGAGCTAGTTGGTTCGTTGGTTTTGGCTTCTATATTGAGGCCAGTACAGCAACAATTCATATTTTTCTATTTTCAGCTTAAAAGCTATCCGAAAGGAATCCGTAGCTAAGTGTGGACTTTCTCAGCGACTGTAGGTAACTGTAGATTCAATGAAGCACCTAGGCCATACTCGTTTGCTACACATTGAGGGTAGTCATGACTCTAACAATCCGCTATTTGTAGTTAAGGATAGGATATCGCTCAGTAATCTTTGGCTAAGTTACTCTGGTGAGAGAGAGCGAGATTTTTTTTATAAGTGTGAGGAAATCGTCATAGACACCCGGTCCTCTTGGACCAAGGTAGGGTTGGATTCCATGCTTCAATGACCTACCAACTGAAACCTCCTTCCTTACTCTCCATGCTCTCTTTTCCCCGGAACCGCCTCACAGCATTACTTCGGGGAGGGGCTGTGCTTTCGCACTTACTCTCTCAGATCAACTGGCAGTCTTCTTTGATCGTCTCTTCATGCATTTTGCAGCTTCCCCATTATTTTTGCAACTACATTATCCACTACTTTCCACACCTCCTCATCGCGGTACATCTGCCATATTATGTTTTCGGCATTTACCTTTGACCTAGTCACCGTCATCAGCTCACCTCGCTCTTGCTCGAAGTGGAGGCAGACAAATAACACCTGCTCCGCAGTCTCTTCCTCCCTCTCGTATGTCGGGCAGAAAGGTGATTCGGCGAATCCGAACCTGTGCAGGTACTTCCTAAAGCATCCGTGGCCCGACAGAAACTATGTAAGTTGGAAGTTAACCTCTCCATGTTTCCTCTGTTACGCATATTATGAAAAGACTCGAACGTAATTAAGTAAACGTTGCTTTGACTCTTAAGTGTATGAAATTACTTACTTACTTACTTAACCGGCAATACAACTCATTATGGGTCTTAGCCTTCTGCAACATGCTTCTCCAACCGGACCTATCCTCAGTTAACGTCTTCCAGCTGGTTACTCCCGCAGTTCTCAGGTTGGCAAAAGCTGCATCGCACCATCTGGATTTTGGTCTGCCTGCACTTCTTTTGCCTTCCGGTTTGGTGATAAAAAGTTTCTTCGGGATACGATTGTCGTCCATACGCTGCACATGACCAAGCCATCGTAGTCTATTAATTTTTGTTGTTCTAACTATGTCCGGCTCTCCATAAAGCTGCATAAGCTCATGATTAAATCGTCTGCGCCATCTGTTCATATTTTCGTCATATACTGGTCCGAAAATTGTCCTGGTACTGCTTCTTTCGAACGTGAGCAGCGATTGTTCGTCTTTCTGAGTCATGCACCACGACTCCGACCCATACGTAACTATTGGTCTTATCACAGATTTGTACAGTGCGCATTTAGAGTTTCTGCTTACTGATTTGGACTTTGAAATTTTTATCTAGCTGTAATAACTCCGGTTGCCAAGAGTTATCCATCTTTTGATTTCGTCCATGATTACGTTGTCAGAATTAAGCAGAGATCCAAGATATACGAACTTGTCTACCACCTTAAATGTGTGTGTGTCAATTATTACGCTTTGGTCGTGTTGTCGATTCGATGGGGAGACAATCAGAGGGATTCTTTTGAAAAACAGCCTACCATAATCGGTCGTATTTTTTTATGCAATTATTTTTATGCGGCCAAACACACACTGGTCCCCAAACGTCAAAACCGTGATCAAAACATTTTTTGTGTCGCATTTGTGGAAATCTAATCCCTTTGAAAGTCGAAAACATGCATTTTCCTTATGCGATTTTCTCCCACAACTTAGAATCTACAAAGGCAATATGGGTGTCGTTGGAAAGAGGAAGTCTTGTACTAGTGGGGCAAGAGGCTTGTGGATGTCGATTTCGAAATTTTCACCACGAAATAGGACCTTGAAATTGGGTAAAAAAATTTACTGCTCAGATGAACTATTACAGGCTCGTCTGCATCCACCAAGCAAATAAATATTAAAAAAAATGTATATTGTTGACACTACTAGTCTCGGACTAGAGTCCCGGGGACTACGACGTGGACGTAAAAAGAGCACATGCAAGTTAGACAGTTACACGCCTGGCACATGACACGGACTACCACACTCCGCTCATTTGCAATCAGGCGCTACCCTATTTAACTACCCAATCCCCCATGAAATTACGTCCACTTTGAATTGTATTGGAAATCGCCGAGAGGGCAATATAATATTGAAAAACCCGTCCGAAGCAACGGTGTATAAAAACCCTTCCGAAAGCACAAAATACCCCCAAAATGTTTCCCTCAATTTTCTCAACAACACAGCAAAAAATTTTTTTTTGTAACGGACTGTCGCGTCGGGCCGTCCTTAGAACCGACCTAGGGCCCTAAGTTGAGGTCTTGGACATATACAAAAATTTTTTTGGTTAGGGTGGATCTTAGGACCGACCTGAGGCCCACTTGAGCCCTAAGCTCAAAATAATATAAGGTAATATAATTCGGTACTTAATTACCCCTCAAATACAAAAGGAATCAACGAAATCGATAAGTAGAAACTCAGTTTTACGGTCCTGGCTGAGTCCAAGTGCATCTAATCAAAAAATTTCTTTAATAAAATGTGATATATTCCTAGACCTTTCGATTAAAAAGATAGAACATAGATAGAGACCGACAGATCAGAAAAAAAGTTTTCACTCCTATTTTAAAACAGAAAAGCAGTTTTCTAAACCCTCGGAAGTCGGAAAAATAATTGTTTTTGGCTAGTGTGATTGCAGCCCTTGGCCGCTGAAAATCTCACACTCGTCAAAAATATTATATTTTTCCTAGTTACGTAAATAACTATTTCATAACGATGAAAACAATAGAAAAATCGAAGGCCCATAGAAAAATGTAATTTTCAAACCTCTTTCAGCCAATTTCAAACTAGAGATGAGCGGGTCGACGATTTTTCGAAACCCGACCCGGACCGAACCCGACCCGATAAGATTTTTGGAAACCTGAAACCCGAATTGTTTCAAAATCCGACCCGGACCGAACCCGACCCGATTAAAATTATCGAAACCCGAAACCCGAACTGTTTCAAAACCCGACCCGAACCAGACACAAGTTTTTCGAAACTCAAAACCTAAATTACTTCGAAACAAAAATTATTTCAAGGACCGACGTCTGCATTCTTCACAGACCTTAGACTAAAACAAAATTGGTGTAATGTAAGATGATAAAATTTAGACGAGTTTTGTAAAACATAAAAAGTCAATAAAGAATCGGGACCCGAATAAAATGATACAACAACCCGACCCGGACCAAGCCCGACCCCATAAAATTTTTCGAAATCCGAAACCCGAACTGTTTCCAAACCCGGCCCGGACCGAACCCGACCCGATTACAATTTTCGAAACCCGAAACCCATGAACCCGAAAAAAACCATTCGGGTTCGGGTTCGGGTCGGGTTTTTCGAAGTTTCGAGCCCTAAACTCAAGGTGGTAGAGATGAGCGGGTATCTCTACCACCTTGAGTTTAGGGCTAGTCTCTGGCCAAAGTTCTTTTTGTCTAAAATGGCGTTCTGTATGGATTTGAGCGAAAATTGCTTTTTTATCGGAATTTCATTGTTATTCCGATTCTTTGAGCAACAAAACGACATTTTAGACGAAAGAAAAAATTCGGTCCAAATGAATTTCCAGCTGAATAACTATGTAATGACATATACCACACATTTACGATCAACATACAAAATTTACTTCTTCTAGCAGTAACTCAATTCTTTTGCGTAAGGTGTTAAAAACAAAGGGGCTAGTTAATGAAATCAGACGTCATTATATTGGGCGGGGGGGGGGGTTGGGGGTCGGAAAATTGTCAAAATAACCGGACGTCATTTATGAATGGCCCCTTAAGGGCTCTTATGGGCTTCGAGCACTTAATGTCTTCTGGGTCGAAACATGTCAAAATGTGTTCTACCCTTTTGGAATTATTTTTAGACAATACCAGAGTCATTCTAAAGGGGCTGATTGAGGGCTGACGATTGAGACCAACTTCGAGTTAAGGGTTGGTCTCCGACTTTACTGTTCTGTCTACCTATTAAATTTACCTAGGCGAAAAATGCAAAGTCTCAAGACACGACTTTTGTAACCAATCGAATTTTCACTATGGAGTTAGTTGCTTTTTCACTTCGGGGCCTCAATCAGAGAATATTTGCAAAAAAAAGTTTTCCTTCTGTCAACACGATGATAACTCGAAAAAAAACTTCACCAATTTTCAAAAACTTATTTTTCCCTGAAAGATTATTGAACTACCTTTTTTGGGATTGAATCTGGGCACTGTCGGCCTAAGGGCCGCCCAGCTAGAGCCGATTAAGTGATTTTTGGTTTTTTGTACATAACTCGAGAAAATCTTTCCCGATTTTCATGTCTTTTTTTAAAAGTCTGGGTTTGCCTCACAATCTATGGAAGAAACATTTTTTGATTTTGAGCTTCTGGACTCAGCCAGGGCCCTAAAACTGAGTCTCTGCTAGGGCCCAACGTGTTTTCTCTACATAAACCGGGTAAATCTTATCCGATTTTCAAAATATTTTTTTTCCCTGAAAGACAATCGAAAAATTAATTACGGGATGAATTTGGACAAAATCGGTAGAAAACTTTCGAAGTTATTGTCGAAAAAGTGGTGAAAAACGTAGTTTTTTGAAGGTTGGTGGAACCTTTTCACTTACGTCTCTGCGAAATTAGCATGGAAATCGCTCTTCAAGGTTTTGAATGAAAGATATCACGAATTAAAAAAATAATGAAAATTGGTTGAGTGATAAGGGTCCTTAGTGTTGGCCCAATTCACGCTAGTATGTACACTACACGATATTTGGTCGTTTTTCATGCATGTTCCTCTAATGATGAAGTTTTTTGCGCAATGTTGTAGAGAAAAAAGAGCCAAACATTTTTCTCAATGAACGAGGCCTCTTCTTAGTGCCGAAGATAGGTCCTACAAAAAATGGTTTTTTGCTCTGACGTAGAGAAAATTGAGGGAAATATTTTCGTCTGTGGAACCCAGATAACAATTTACCCCACGAAATGTACGTTTGATGCCATCGAAAATGCGTTACATCTTTTCTTTTGTGAATATTGTACAAAAAATGTACACTTAATGGGGTGAATGGCAAAATGTGTACACTAAATGTTAAGGTGAACATCTAGAGAAAAATTAAAAAATTCTTGTTGCACAAAAAATGCGCATTTTATGTACATCAACAAAAACGTAGAATCGACAAAAAAGTTGTGAATCGTTACCCTAGATTAGGTGTACATTTAGTGTACACTTTTTGCCATTCACCCCATTAAATGTATGTTAAGTGTACAATAAACGATGTAACGGTCTATGTGCTTTTCGATACACATTTAATGTACAACATCACATCGAAAAATGTGATTTGTGTTATCTGGGGAAGTATTTGTCCTATGCCCTGGGCTCTAGGTCGGTCCTAAGGTCGGCTCTAGACCGAAAAAATGGTTTCTTGCTATGTTGTAGAGAAAATTGGGGTGAACATTTTTGTCTATTTATGGATCAATTTTGGGGTTTTGGAAGTGTTTTTTTACACCGTTGTTTCGGAAATTGGTAATTTCCAATACACTTAAGGACGAGTCTTTTCGGAACATCAATTCTGTTCGACACATAGCCTATGTTTTTGATCTGGAGATGGCAACTTCGTTGAATCAGAGACTCTGCGAGGTAAAATGATTATCTGGGACAAAAACGAAGAAAAATTGAACATGGCTACTCAATTTCTTTCAAATTCTGAACGATTTTTGAAACGAAAGCAACATGTGTGTGTGCGGTGAAAACAATTTTGACACAAAATCTGACACAGTCCGTTCACTATTCTGAAATTTCATCGGTTTTATGAAAAGTATCGACACAATCGTTCTACCTCGCAGAGTCGGCGCGTGAGTGCTTTATCATTTCTCTGCGTTGAGCCAAATTGACGTAAATACGTTGACAACGACAACAATTTGTGTGGAACTATTTCATAACCAAATGTTGAAAACATCGAAAAACCGACTTCGGCGTTGACAGCTGCTAATTTATTACCGAGAGAGCGTGGTTAAACGTTTAAAGTCAGTAAGATCAAGAAGAAATTGTGCAAAGTCTACTACCCTAGTACCAGTGTACTGCTCTAGTTTTTGATAAAATGAAATCGTTTTTGGAAGCTTGCAAACACGGCTATTTTGATAAAGTGAAAAAGATTTTAAAGAAAGTGAACTCGAAAAGGAGACAATGCCTATTCAATGTTAAAGATAATGAGATGGACAGAAACTGCCTACTTTGGGCTGCGTATCACGCTGACGTTGAAGCAGTAAAGTATTTGGTTACATTTAAAGAATTAGACATAAATTCCGTAGACTTTCAAGGAAGAACAGCGCTTTGCCTGGCATTGTATCCGAAAGATACATTGAGAACATCAATGAAGCGTACAATCCAGATAATAGAAACGCTGTGCTCAGTGAATCCTGATATTGTCAATCGATGTAACCAATTTGGCATAAGTCCATTAATGTGCTCCACGGCAAGACAACACCTAAGTGTTTTTAAAAAATTATTGCAATTAGGAGCTGATTTGAAATACAAAATGAAGGACGGGAGAACTGTTTTGCACAATGCTGCAATGCAAATGAGATTGGACATTCTTCGATATTTGTTGTATGAAACTGATTGCGATCCAAATACTCTAGATAAAAAAGGAAATTTTGCTTGCAAAAAATTTTTGAATGCACTTGAATCATTCAATACAACCTCAAAAGAGTTCATTGAATTCGGGATGTCATTTGTAACTCTCACCCACAAAAAACCGCTGTCGCAATCACTTGAAGTGGCTATGTTATTAGTTCATTGTTTCACATATCGTAGAAGGAACGATGAATTTATATTTCGGCAAACTGCAAAACTTGTGATTGCAAACAATCCCAAGAAACATTTGGCGGAAAGAATGTTGGAAGCAGGACTTGAAGGAAATTTTTGTTTGATTTTCCTGATAATTTTTGAAAATATTGAGCAAAGCGTCAAAGACTGTGGAAATAGGTTTGATTTGATACATTATGAAATGTTGAAACTTAATGTTTTGAAGGAATTATTCTCTTGGTATATGAAAGACGAAGCGTTTACCAACGAATGCGTTGCGGAAATCGCAAAGAATGGTTGGTCATTGTGCATTTCAGGCGCTATATTCGAACTTTATGACTCATCATCTCGGGAACCAAACTTCGACATCATATCCAAATTTGCAAAAATGTTGCTGCAAAATGGACTCGACATAACGACAGCCAGTGAACTGGGAAATTCATCTATGCCGCATATTTGTCAACATTCGAAGATCTTTCTCGACCGTACATTCAGACCACTTGATTTAGAATTCGGGAGATATGGTTGCGTGCAAGTTTTCAACGAATCAGAAAATTGGTTGCAAGATTATTACCGTCTTTTCAAGGGAAACTTTGAAAAGCCAGAAGTTACTTCCTTAACGAATTTAGCGCGAATGTCGTTGAGAAGGCATGCGTTTACAAACTATAATTCACAGGAGGCCAAAACATTTTTAAATTCTTTGAATCTTCCAGTTGATGCTAAGAATTTTTTGAACTTCAACTATTAGAATTTTTGAATACATTTTTTGGTTTCAGCTGAGAATTTTGTAATTGTATTTTTTGTAGAGTTAATTACTCTGAGATTTGGTTTTTCAAACAAAATACACTGAAGATTGAATGAATTGTATTTTTCGAATTGTTGGTTTAATTGACTCATCACATCAGTAACATTAATGTTCACGTTTGCTGCTCTCGCTTTTACCTCGTGTGCTTTGGAAAATTTAAGTAAATTCTAATTGATACCAACAATATAGCATAGGGAAATTAACTTTTGACCTTGCAAAAATTAGGACAAAAGCAGTAGGCCTTAGGTACCTGAATGACGTCCAGAAAGTCCCCCTGGATATTTTGCGAGTGACTCGAGAAAATCGGAAAAATCCGAAAAAAATGAGGTCAAGTGTAACGTTTTTTTCGTTGTTCAACGAAATTTTAATTTTTTCACTTTTTTCACAAAAATGTATTTTTCCCTTATTCCACACATCCCAACGTTTTCAACGATGTATCAAAATAAAATTTGGTTCTTTTTTACCCGAAATATGAATTTTCAAAGTCAAAATTTCATGTAAAATTTGACCTCTGCGAAAACTTGTTTTGACTTTGAACCGCCATTCCCAAAATAGGTATCTTTAAATTTTTGATGTTAGTGACTTAAAAACATCTTTGGACTATGCTGAACACTTCCTAAGAGGTATGTTATAACTTTCCACCTCATAGAAAAATTTTCCTGGAATATCGAAAATTTCCTTGCACGGTGAAAAATGTCAACGAGAGTCTTAAATGAGCCTTGATAATGTCTACTTAGCAGACGAAACCTGGTTGGCGAATAAAAATAAATTTGGTACAATTTCAAAGAAACATAAGCGTTTTAAGACTCAATAAGAGTATTTCAAATATGTCAACGAGACCAAAATTTATATGCAAAATATTCGATGTTTGGACCCGTACGAAGTACAAGAGGTCCTATACGTTTACTACAAACAATTTTATTGTAACGTGGGGTAGATCGAGGTGGGAGTGGGGGGGATGCATCTATTATCGTCTAAATATGACGAATCAGCAATAAAAAAAATGTCCGTCTGTCCGTCTGTCTGTCCGTCCGTCTCCACTTTTTTTCCAAACGGCTCAACCGATCAGCGCAAACTTTTTGTTCCCTGAAAGGTACATGCCTCCCATGATTCAAGTTCGAAGATGAGCAAAATCGATCAAGTGGTTCTGGAGATATGATCGATGAAGTGACCAAAAACATGGTTTTTCGAAGGTCGGTGAAGCTTTTTCGCAAATATCTCAGCAAGTATAGCACGGACATTCCTCATTTTGGTGTCAAATGAAAGCATTTGATGTCACAAAACTGGGAAAAAATTTTTGTGGGAATCGGTACAGGGGTCTGGGCACTGGGACCAATGGAAGGACGAAATTGAGATTCTTGGCCATGTACGAAAACAGTTTTTCGTTCGTCTATATTTCCTTAACTATGCAATATGGAGATTTACTGTCAAAGGCAAAGTTGTAGAGAATTAAATTTAAGCGAACACGTGTTTCAGGGTTTTGGGGAGATATGGTCCAATCCTGGTATATGGCCACTTCCATAATTGGGCAGAATGACCCAGATCTCCAGAACTGTGAGAGTTAGAAAGTTGGTTCAAAAGCAAAGTTGTAGAGAATGACATTTAAGCGAACACGTGTTTCAGGGTTATGGGGAAATATGGCCCAAGCCTGGTATATGGCCACTTCCATAATTGGGCAGAATGATCCAGATCTCCAGAACTACGAGAGTTAGAAAGTTGGTTCCAAAGGCAAAGTTATAGAGAATTAAATTTAAGCGAACACGTTTTTCTGGGCTTTAGGGAAAAACGACTTAGTCCTTGGATATAAGCTTTTCTATATTTGAATGGTCTGAGACGTACTTCGGTAGGGCCTTTGACATTACCTTGGGTAATTTCTATGGATCTTTGAAATTCTTACAGTTATAATAGAACAGAAAATGTCGGATTGTTTGCTTATTTGTATATTTAGGTACGTTCGAGTCACTTTGCCACATCTATTCTGTTTGTCACATCTATTCTGATACGTACGGGTCTTTGGTTATGTTTTTATTAAACAAATTCGTTTTAAATTAATTATTAATTCAGCAAAATGGTTTCTCGTTGTCTGATTGATGTCAGGGTGATCAAAAAATTGGCTGAATTTGGCTATGGTGGCGCAACCATCGCTTTTTCAATGAAAATTTGATTTTTTTCGTAAAGGATCAAGGAGATTGTGTCGGTGTGAAGAACAAAGTTGTTTGTTGTTGTCTAGTGGATGAGTTGATGCCCATAAATGTGGTCCCTATTGTCTGTGGTGGCATCACCAGTACTGCGAATATTTCTTCATGGAAGATGACTGTTAGCTTCCCAGATTAAACCACGTAAAAGCGTCCGTTTCTAAACTCTATCCCTTCTCTCTTCTATGCTTTTCGAGCCATCTGTAAATCTTACAGGGTTGATCTTACTGAGTAGCCATCTAACTAGTCTAGCTTACTTGCGAGAATCGCCTCAATGCATCCTATGAAATTCGACTTCGAAATTATCCAATCTCAAGTCATGGTCGCTATTAAACTTCTAATTTTTCCATGTCTAGCTTGCAAGTGTGGATTCGAAAATCTATTCTAAGCTGGAAGGGATGAGCTAGTTGGTTCGTTGGTTTTGGCTTCTATATTGAGGCCAGTACAGCAACAATTCATATTTTTCTATTTTCAGCTTAAAAGCTGTTGTTCGTTGGCGATCAGGCAATGTGAAAAGGTTGATGGTTTGTTTATTGGAAGTCTAAACGTTAATGGGGGTTTTAGGGGTCGCAAGGGTGAAATCGGGTAACACACTGTACTATCGAGGTAGTGACACCCAAACATCGATGCACGGTGTAGGAATATTGATCAACAAACGTTGGACTAACCGAATAACGCAAATGAATAGTGTCTCCGATAGAGTCATTTACGTCTGCTTCAAATTGAATGCTATGTACAGCTTAAAGGTAATACAAGCGTACGCACCGACAACGACCCATGATGATGAGGAAATCGAAGTGTTTTATGAGGATGTCTCAAAAGCGATGGATGAAAATCGGGCTCATTATCAGTTATTGGTGGGCGATTTTAACGCGAAATTGGGAAAGCGATCGGACGATTCAGAAACCTCTATCGGAATGTTTGGTCATGACCAAAGAAATGAGCGTGGAGACACATTGCTGAACTTTCTCCAGCAGCATGGCATCTTTTCGATGAATTCGTTCTTCCCAGGCAAAGTACAAAGAAAATGGACCTGGGCAAGCGCAGATGGTGTCACCAAAAACGAAATCGATTATATCATGTCAAACCGCAAGTCCATCGTTAAAAACGTCACGGTACTGAACAGACTCAACACTGGCAGTGACATCAATCGTCTGAAAGAACAAAGTGCTAAATTCGAAGAAATTTTAGAAAAAGAGCTGATCGAAGCTAAATCACAAGACGCCTCAATTGATGAACTGTACAATAAGATCGTTGACACCGTGAAAGACTTTCTCGAATCCAAGTGTCAATCCACACGAATAACAGAATCGAAGCTGAGCAAAGAAACACTGAAGTTGATAGCAGACAGAGTGGAAATGGTTAAATGTAATAAACGGGACACAGTTGAATTCCGACAGATAACGAAAACTATCAACAAAAACATGAAAGTTGATCTAAGGAATTACAACGTGAAACTGGCCACCGAAGCCATCGCAGCAAACGGAAATATGAAAGTATTGCGGGCGAAGCTGTCGACGTTTCACAAACAGATCTTCAAATTGAAAGGCAAAGACGGCGTGTTACAAACGGATCAAAACAAATTGTTAGAGATTACACGAGAGTTCTATAAGGACTTATATGCATCGATTCGTAGCAAGCCAAGTACAGGAGGAACAGCAACGAGACCAGTCATAATGAATGTCGGATCCGAAGAAATGCCGGATATAACGATGGATGAGGTACAAACTGTGTTAGACGAAATGAAAAACGGGAAAGCTCCAGGCGAAGACGACATTCCCATTGAAGCCATAAAGGAAGGCGGACGCGCACTGCTTGAAACGATAACTGCACTATTCAACAAATGTCTCGAACAAACAAAAGTACCGGAAATGTGGGAAAACGCGATCATTACGTTGCTGCACAAGAAAGGAGACATCACAAGGCTCGAAAACTATCGGCCCATCAGTTTGTTATCACACGTATATAAACTGTTTATGAAAGTGATAACAAAAAGAATCACCAAGAAACTAGACTTCTATCAGCCGGTAGAGCAAGCCGGCTTTCGATCAGGATTCAGCACGAACGATCATTTACAAGTGATGAGGAGCCTAATCGAAAAGTGTAATGAGTACAAAATAGCGATCGTTATAATCTTCATCGACTTCGAGAAAGCATTTGATTCAGTTGAGCTGTGGTCGATCATGGATTCTTTGGACGAATGTAGAATCGATTCTAGATATACACGTTTAATCAAGTACATCTACGAACATGCAACGTCGTCTGTGAAGATGCACAAACACACCGATAAATTCCAAGTAAAAAGAGGAGTCCGTCAAGGCGATACGATTTCACCGAAGCTGTTCACATCGGCATTAGAAACTGTTTTCAAAAAGTTGGATTGGAGTGAAATGGGGATTAACATAAATGGAAGATTTTTGAATAATCTCCGATTCGCCGATGACATAGCCCTGACATCATTGACAATGGAAAAAGCCGAAACGATGCTGCTGCAGTTAAATGAGGAAGCACGGAAAATTGGGTTGAAGATGAACTTGTCAAAAACGAAAATATTGACAAACATCACTGGAGCTCAACCAATCAAAATTGGAGATGAAGAGATTGGAATAGTGGATTCCTACAAGTACCTCGGTCATGACATCAGACTTGGTCTCGAAAATCAAACTGCCGAAATACGAAGAAGAATAGGACTCGGTTGGGCTGCATTCGGTAAACTGCGATATATATTCAAAAGCAATATGAATAACAGCCTGAAGAGAAAAGTGTTCGACATGTGTGTGCTGCCAGTGTTGACTTATGGAGCCGAAACGTTGACGATAACGAAAGCATCGGCCAAAAAGTTGAGAGTGAGAGTTGCGCAAAGAGCAATGGAACGAGCGATGCTGGGGATTTCACTTAGAGACAAACTGACAAACGAATGGATCCGGCAGCAAACTAAAGTCACCGATGTCATGGTACGAATAGCGTCATTGAAATGGAATTGGGCTGGCCATATCGCCAGAATGACCGATGATAGATGGACAAAAACAATTATGCAATGGCGGCCACCAACGAAGCGACCAATGGGACGTCCACCGGAAAGATGGACAAACGACATCAAACGAACGGCAGGTGCAAATTGGCAGCAAGTGGCAATGGACCGAGACGAGTGGCGATCAAAGGGGGAGGCCTACATCCAGCAGTGGATATAAAAAGGCTACAAAAGAAGAAGAAGAAGAAGAAGAAGGGTGAGTTGGTGGGCTTGGCAATGGATTAT
>WJQU01005915.1:0-12629 GCA_029228625.1 Pseudolycoriella hygida
CCTGCCCAATTATGGAAGTGGCCATATACCAGGATTGTGTCACATTTCCCCAAAACCCTGAAACACGTGTTCGCTTAAATTTAATTCTCTACAACTTTGCCTTTGAAAGTAAATCTCTGTATTGCGTATTTAAGCAAATACTGAAAAAAACTATCTCTTATCATTTTGGGCAGAGAAATTTATTTTCGCCCATTCCATGGCTCCCAGTGCTCAGACCCCTGACCCGATTCCAACAAAAAAAATTCCCCAGTTTTTTGGCATCAAATGTTTTCATTTGACATCAAATTGAGCAATTTCCGTGCTTTACTTGCTGAGATATTTGCGAAAAAGTTTCACCGACCCTCAAAAAACCATGTTTTTGGTCACTTCTTCGACCATATCTCCGGAACCACTTGATCGATTTTGCTCATCTTCGAACTTGAATCATGGGAGGCATGTACCTTTCAGGGAAAAAAAGATTAGGCTGATCGGTTGAGCCGTTTGGAAAAAAAAGTGGAGACGGACGGACGGACTGCTGATAATAGACGATAATGATGATAATAGATACATCCCCCCACTCCCACCTCGATCTACCCCATGTTAAAATAAAATTGTTTGTAGTAAACGTATAGGACCTCTTGTACTTCGTACGGGTCCAAAAATTCAAAACTTTGTCTGTTTTTCTCTCTGTCTGTCTGTCTGTTTGTCTGTCTGTTTCTTTGTAAATTGTCGCTCACAAATTTCCAGCGTGAACCAACACAGGTCCGACCTGCTTGAAGAGTTCCGAGGAACTAAAGCAAAAAGTCGTTTTGCATTGCCTTATATGATTCAAAAAAAGGCAATGCAAAAGTAGATTCGCATGTGAACCTATCTACGTCCGACCTGCTTGAAGAGTTCCGAGGAACTAAACCCTTTAGCATTGCTTTTTTTAACCCAAAAAAGCAATGCAAACCTAATTTCGAAGGGGAAGAGAAAACCACAAGGGAAACCTAGAGACGGAGAACGAAATAAGTTCCTTTTGACCGCAATGAAGCAGTCCAACAAAAATAAAGCGCTTACCAACACGTGTTACCAACAGGACGTCCGTTTGAGGGGGGAGGGGGAGTTTCCTTAAAAGCGGACAAAATGGGACAGGGGGGAGGGGGGTAAAATGCATTTTGGACGTCAACTTTTTTTATTACTTTAATGAACTGAAGAAAAAATTATTTGAAAATTTACAATAATGCAGTTTCGTTATCTTCAAAATATTTCGCAAGTACTAGAGTATAGTCGGCAAAGGTCAACCGACCGTCAAATATGTTTTGATCTATTGTTTTGCTGTCAGCGTGTAGATGAGCACACGAGTATTAATTTATTTGTTGTATACAGACGAATGTAAACGTTAACGAAATGGAAGACGCTGAGTGACATCTTCAGGATGATCTAAATTTGGAAAGTGCATAGAGATCCCAGATGAAACTTTTGCTTTGGGAAACATTGTAATATCCGACTAGTCTGCACTGTGAGTGGCAAAGCCTATTTTCGTGAAACAGTTTCACGAATCTCACGAAGATTTGACGATATTCACGAAAAAAAATCCGTCAATTTCGTGAATTTTTCGCCAAATTCGGATGTCCTTGGGGAGGGGGGGGGTGTGGCTAAACGGACAAAGCGGGACAGGGGGAGGGGGGGGGGTCGAAAAAGTCGTTAAAAATGCGGACGTCCTTTATGGACGGCGCGGCCCCTGAAGGAAATTTGGTTTTGGGTGCCGAGAAAAGGAGAATGAAAAATATCGACATCATTAAATATGAAAGTTTCTATTATAAGCAATGTTGTTGTTTTTCTCAAAACTTAAATCATATTAACATACATTATTATTCGATCGTGGTATTCGTTTCCAGGAATTTCACGTGACATTTTGTAGAAGGAAAAGCTTGTTCCTCAATCACATTTTGTAGAACTAAAAGCTAGTTCTTCACGTGACATTTCGTAGAAGGAAAAGCTGGTGCTTCACGTAACATTTTGTAGAAGGAAAACTAGTTCTTCACGTCACATTTTGTAGAAGGAAAAGCTAGTTCTTCACGTCACATTTTGTAGAAGGAAAAGCTAGTTCTTTACGTCACATTTTCTAGAACGAAAAGCTAGTCCTTCACGTCAAATTTTGTAGAAGAAAAAGCTACATCTTCACGTCACATTTTGTAGAAGGAAAAGCTAGTTCCTCACGTCACAATTTGTAGAAGAAAATGCTAGTTCTTCACGTGACATTTTGTAGAAGGAAAAGGTAGTGGTTCACGTCACATTTTGTAGAAGGAAAAGCTAGTTCTTCACGTGACATTTTTTAGAAGGAAAAGCTTGTGCTTCACGTCACATTTTGTAAAAGGAAAAGCAAGTTCTTCACGTGACATTTTCTAGAAGGAAAAGCTAGTTCTTCACGTGACATTTTGTAGAAGAAAATCTAGTTCTTCAATCACATTTTGTAGAAGGAAAAACTAGCTCTTCACGTGACATTTTCTAGAAGGGAAAGCTAGTTCTTCACGTGACATTTTGTAGAAGGAAAAGCTAGTTCTTCAAGTGACATTTTGTAGAAGGAAAAGCTAGTGCTTCACGTCACATTTTGTAGAAGGAAAAGCTAGTGCTTCACGTCACATTTTGTAGAAGGAAAAGCTAGTGCTTCACGTCACATTTTGTAGAGGAAAAAGCTACTTCTTTATGTCACATTTTGTAGAAGGAAAACTTAGTTCTTCACGTCACATTTTGTAGACGAAAAAGCTACTTCCTCACGTCACATTTTGTAGAAGGAAAAGCTACTTCTCCATGTCACATTTCGCTGAAGAAAAAGCTAATTCGTCACATGTCATTTTGTAGAAGGAAAAGCTAGTTCTTTACGTCACATTTTGCATAAGAAAAGCTAGCTCTTCACGTGACATTTTGTAGAAGGAAAAGCTAGTTCTTCACGCGACATATTGTAGAAGGAAAAGCTAGTTCTTCACGTGACATATTGCAAAAGGAAAAGCTAGTTCTTCACGTGACATTTTGTAGAAGAAAGAGCTAGCTCTTCACGTGACATTTTGTAGAAGGAAAAGCTAGTTCTTCACGTGACATATTGTAGAAGGAAAAGCTAGTTTTTTACGTCACATTTTGCATAAGAAAAGCTAGCTCTTCACGTGACGTTTTGTAGAAGGAAAAGCTAGTTCTTCACGTGACGTATTGTAGAAGGAAAAGCTAGTTCTTCACGTGACATATTGCAAAAGGAAAAGCTTGTTCTTCACGTGACATTTTGTAGAAGGAAGAGCTAGTGCTTCACGTGACATTTTGTAGGAAGAGCTAGTTCTTCACGTGACATTTTGTAGAAGGACAAGCTAGTGCTTCACGTGACATTTTCTAGAAGGAAACGCGAGTTCTTCACGTGACATATTGTAGAAGGAAAAGCTAGTTCCTCACGTTTACATTTTGTGGAAGAAAATGCTGGCTCTTCACGTGACATTTTGTAGAAGGAAAAGCTAGTGCCTCACGTCACATTTTGTAGAAGGAAAAGCTAGTTTTTCACGTCACATTTTGTAGAAGGAAAAGCTAGTGCTTCACGTAACAATTTTTAAAAGGAAAAGCTAGTTCTTCACGTGACATTTTCTAGAAGGAAAAGCTGGTGCTTCACGTCACATTTTGTAGAAGGAAAAGCTAGTTCCTCACGTCACATTTTGTAGAAGAAAATGCTAGCTGTTCACGTGACATTTTGTAGAAGGAAAATCTAGTGCTTCACGTCACATTTTGTACAAGGAAAAGCAAGTTTTTCACGTGACATTTTCTAGAAGGAAAAGCTAATTCTTCACGTGACATTTTGTAGAGGAAAAAGCTACTTCTTCGTGTCACATTTTGTAGAAGGAAAACTTAGTTCTTCACGTCACATTTTGTAGACGAAAAAGCTACTTCTTCACGTCATATTTGGTAGAAGGAAAAGCTACTTCTCCATGTCACATTTCGCTGAAGAAAAAGCTAATTCGTCACATGACATTTTGTAGAAGGAAAAGTTAGTTCTTTACGTCACATTTTGCATAAGAAAAGCTAGCTCTTCACGTGACATTTTGTAGAAGGAAAAGCTAGTTCTTCACGCGACATATTGTAGAAGGAAAAGCTAGTTCTTCACGTGACATATTGCAAAAGGAAAAGCTAGTTCTTCACGTGACATTTTGTAGAAGGAAAATCTAGTGCTTCACGTGACATTTTGTAGGAAGAGCTAGTTCTTCACGTGACATTTTGTATTTGTATTTGTATTTTAGAGACTCCACTAACAGCTTTTTACAGCCAATAACAAGTGTTGTCTGGACCACCGGCTTAACGTGACTTCCGAACCACGTCTCAGAGTAATGCGAATGTAGCGTTTTTGTTATAATGCTTTTTTTACTCCAAGAATTGTTAGGCGCTTGATTATTATCTCGCCTAAATGTAGGCTTAGATATTTCGTGCACAAATTCGTCGTATATGGGTTACGTCATACGATTCATTCAGTGTGTACGTCGTTATGGGCACCAAACACACCACAACTACCCAACTTTTTGAAGTTTGAGTGAACTTTAGGACGTTATTAATGCGCTACACTTGTTAGAAAAATTCCATGTAGAATTTTTCCGACACGGGATTTGAACCCGGATCGTTTTGGTGGAAGGCCAGTACGCTAACCACTGTGCCAACCCGTCCGTTAAATTTTGTAGAAGGACAAGCTAGTGCTTCACGTGACATTTTCTAGAAGGAAACGCGAGTTCTTCACGTGACATATTGTAGAAGGAAAAGCTAGTTCCTCACGTCACATTTTGTGGACGAAGATGCTAGATCTTCACGTGACATTTTGTAGAAGGAAAAGCTAGTGCTTCACGTCACATTTTGTAGAAGGAAAAGCTAGTTTTTCACGTCACATTTTCTACAAGGAAAAGCTAGTTCCTCAATCACATTTTGTAGACGGAAAAGCTAGTTCTTCACGTGACATTTTGTAGAAGGACAAGCTAGTGCTTCACGTGACAATTTTTAAAAGGAAAAGCTAGTTCTTCACGTGACATTTTGTAGAAGGAAAAGCTAGTTCTTTACGTGACATTTCGTAGGAGAAAAAAGTAGTTCTTCACGTGACATATTGTAGAAGGAAAAGCTAGTTCTTCACGTGACATTTTGTAGAAGGAAAAGCTAGTGCTTCACGTGACATTTTGTAGAAGGAAAAGCTAGTTCCTCACGTCACATTTTGTAGAAGAAAATGCTAGCTCTTCACGTGACATTTTGTAGAAAGAAAAGCTAGTGCTTCACGTCACATTTTGTAGAAGGAAAAGCTAGTTTTTCACGTCACATTTTGTAGAAGGAAAAGCTAGTTCCTCAATCACATTTTGTAGAAGGAAAAGCTAGTTCTTCACGTGACATTTTTTTGAAGGAAAAGCTAGTGCTTCACGTCACATTTTGTGCAAGGAAAAGCAAGTTCTTCATTTGTAGCCATTTGTAGAAGGAAAAATTAAATTGTGTTGGTGGAAGAAAAAAGCCATTAGCTTATAAAAAAATCTATCAGTAAACAATTAAGTTATTCTATTAGAACGCTATTTTCACTGAAGTGCAGATAGTCGATCAGAACACTATTTGCACTGAAGTGCATTTAGTTATTCCGTAGAAATTACCCAAAGTGATGCTAAAGGCCCTACCGAAATACGTCTCAGACCATTGATTTTGATAGCCGAGATGTTCTCCCCTGCACTACATCACAAAGAGGACCAACGAACGTAGTTTCTCCAAGAAATCCTGAAACTGCTTTCTTTAAATATAATTCTCACCAACTTTACCTTTGGCAGCAACTTTCTACCTTTAATAGTTCTAGATGTATGAGTCACCCCTCCCAAATCTAGAAGTGATCATATCCTAGGATTGTGCCATTTTTCTCTAAAACCCTGAAACACATCTTCTCTAAAATTTTATTCTCTACAACTTTGCATAGTTGAGCAAATATAGACGAAACCCCATCTGCTTTCGTATACCGGGTTTCGATGGTACGTATGAAAGAGATAAAAGGATGGTATAGCCAAGAAACTCGATTTCCACAAAAATTTTTTTTGTGAGATCAAATACTTTCATTTGACACCAAAATGAGCAATTTTCGACCCTCGAAAAACCATGTACCACTTGACCGATTTTACTCATCTTTGAACTTGAAGCATGATATGAAATATACCCTTCTGGGAATAAAGTTTAGGGTAATCGGTGGAGTCGTTTAGAAACAAAATGACGGACACACGGACATTTTTTTCACTGATTCGTCATCTCTGGACGATATTGAATGCATTCCCTTCACTCCCGCCTCGATCTACCCCATGTTACAATGAAATTGTTCGTAGTAAACGTATAGGACCTTTGTGCTTTACAGGTCCAATAACATTTAGTTTAGCGAAAATGGAGTGATGAAAATTAGAATGAAAAGCTGTTTTGGACGGCCACGTTAGCTTGAATTTCAGCGATTTTTAGACCCGTATGAATTACGAAGTTCTTTGAAAGGGGGTTTTATGCGTTTACCACGACGAAGACGGTCGGTATTGTAAGTCACGGTCAACAGCCAAAAATTGTTAAAGTCATGGCGTTGGCTGGAAATATCGATCCGTTCGTTCCTGGGTCGAATTTTGAATCCTATGAAGATCGTATGGAACAGTATTTCTTGGCTAATGAGGTTAGTGAAAAGAAAAAGGCGTCATTGTTAATCACATTAGCAGGTGAGGCAATTTACGAAACATTAAAGTCCCTAACTCTTCCAAGAAAACCAATTTCGCTAAAATTTGAGGAGATGATTTTGCTATTGCGTGGACATTTCAGTCCAAAATGTAACAAATTTTAAATGAAGAAAAATCTGCTTTCGAAGAGTGTTGTGCGAAAGCTTTACAATTGGAAATGGTTCAAAAAGAAAGCAAGTCGTTACAATCGTTAACCATTAAACCTATAAAAACTAGCACAAAATCGAATTCAAATTCAAGTTTTCACCGACAAAAGTATTCTGAAAACTGAAAATCAGGTCAGAGCAAAGGGCGGGAAAGTAATAGCGGTCTGTGTCGTCGATGTGGCAGAAGTCATAATGAAAAAACTTGCCCCGCGCATAAATGGAAATGTTATTCATGTGAGAAATTCGGGCATATTTCTACGATGTGTAAGTCGTCTTCGAACAAAAATTCAAAAAACTCTCCAGCAGTAAAGAACATTCGGGATAACGAACGGGATTCTAGAAATGAAATCAATGTTATCCAAGATGAGGTAAGTTTTTCGGATAATAGATTTGAAGAACTAAATGTATCGGTGGAACCGGAAGATGAGCAATGGTTGGAGAGTCAATTGATCCAAGAGCCGAGATTTGTCAGGACCTTGAAGAGACCTCGAAGTAGGGCATTGGATTATGAGGTCCACATCGAAGGAAAAAAGGTTACTATGGAATGTGATTGTGGTGCTGTTGTAACTGTCATGAGTCTGTTCGAATACAAAAATTGTTTTTATGATTTAAAGCTAAGTACCCCAGATAACGGAAATCCACTTCGATCTGTTTCAGGCGAAAAATTAATAGAAGTCGGGTCGGTGAACGTTCGGGTGGTGTTTCTGGGAAAAGTCGAAGCTGTACAGTTGTGTGTGGTAGATATTTCACGTCCTTTCATAGCACTATTTGGCCGAAATTGGTTAGATGTGTTCATTCCAAATTGGCGAGAAAGGATGTCCTCCCCAGATAACAGTTATATACAAACGGTGAGTCGAGAAAATTCCATTATAAGTGAAATAAAGTCAAAATTTCCACGAATTTGTGAAAGTGAGAATAATACACCGATAGAAGGGTTTACGGCAGAGCTTGTATTAAAAGAAAATGCTCTGCCAATTTTTCACTGTCCTTACACTTTACCATTTAATTTAAAAGAGTCAAAAGAAATAGATAGGTTAGTCGACATACAAGTGTTGGTTCCATTAAGTATTCCGATTGGGCGTCACCGTTAGTGGTGAGGGTCAAGAAAAATGGAGAACTGAGAATGTACATAGATGGTAAAGTGACTATAAACAAATGGTTGGAAACTGAACATTATCCACTACATAGGACTGATGATATTTTGGCTAGCCTGTCTAATTGTTCAGTCTTTTGTGTCATTGACCTCAAAGGTGCGCTTAAACAACTTAAGCTATCTGAAACCTCTCAGAAATATGTGGTTATACATAAGCACAAGGGATTATTTAAATGTACTGGGATGTTTGACGGGTTAAAGATCGCTCCATCAATATTTCAGTCAATTATGGATCAAATTCTAATTAAGTTAGAGAAAGTCGGATGCTTTATTGACGATATTATTGCTGGAGGTTCAAATCACAATGTCAGGGTGAATCTTGACAAGTGTACATTTTTTAAAAATAAAGTCGAATATCTGGGACATACGTTGGAACACAACCAGATTTCTCCAAATCCAGATAAGGTTAAAGCTGTAGTTGAAGCTTCACCTCCTAAGGATGTATCTCAATTACAGGCATATTTGGGATTGCTAAATTATTATTGTCGATTTATTCAAAATCTGTCAACTGAGATCCATGAGCAGTACAAATTATTGAGTGATGACAAAAATTTTAACTGGACCGAAAAGTGTCAGAGAGCCTTTGATAGAAGCAAAGAACTCCTCACAAGCAATCAAGTTCTGGAGTTATATGATCCTGAAAAGGAAATTATTGTTGCCGCGGATGCTAGCCCTTACGGAGTTGGAGCGGTTATGTCTCATTTAGTTAATGGAGTAGATAAACCGGTATTATTTGCTTCAAGCACTCTCTCTCCCTCGGAAAAAAATTACTCCCAGCCTGTTTTGAGTCGCGTTTACAGCTGTGTCTTAAACGGATGGCCTTCGAAAATAAGTCCTGAGATGGCTCCTTATTTTGGGAAGCGAAATAGTTTATCTATCGAGTTAAATTGTCTGTATTACATTGCCAGAGTCATTATTCCTGAGAAGTTTAGAACTGAGATGTTAAACACACTACATGAATGTCATAAGGAATAGTTCGAATGAAAATCATGGCTAAACAATATGTTTGGTGGCCAATGATCGATAAAGACATTGAGAAATTTGTGAGTGAATGTACTGTCTGTCAACAAACACTGCCGGTTCCTAAAATTCTGACAACTTCCAAATGGAAACCAAGTGTTCATCCATTTGAGAGGATACATATTGATTTTGCAAAGCATAGTGGTAAGGACTTGCTAATTGTTAGCGATGCTTTTTCAAAATACTGTGATGTGAAATTGATGTCTAAGACCAATTTGGTAAAAGTTGAAGAAAAATTGATTGAGTTTTTTTCTATTTTTGGGCTGCCAATGGTGTTAGTAGCTGATAATGGCCCTCCATTTCAGTCATCGGGATTTAAACAATTCTGTGTGAGACACAAAATTGAATTAATACCTTCTCCTCCCTACCACCCACCCTCAAATGGGCAAGCGGAAAGAAGTTTGCGAACAGTTAAACAATGTTTTTATAAATTTTTATTAGGTGCCGAAAGTGGTTTGCTAATGCAGGAAAAGATTAAAAAATTCATTATGTATCACAACAACTCACCATCGACTGTAACTGGAAAATCTCCTTCCGAAATTATATTTTCGTTGAAACCGAGGACTTTGTTGGATTTGGTAAACTTGAAATTTAAGAAAGAAGTTGATAGTTTTATGGTAAATGAAGTTGGAGAATCAAAAAATTATAATTCTAAGTTTAAAGCCGGACAGAAAGTTATGTACCATTTTAAGAATTTCATTAATTGGATTCCTGCTACGGTATTGGAAATAATTAGTAAATTTACCTATTTAATTAGAGTATATGATGATATAAGATTTGTACACGAAGATCAATTGACTTTGATGCAGGAGAGAAAAGTGGACGACGTTGCAAAGAAAGAAGAGGAAAATAAGGAAAGTGGATTTACAGACTCGACTCTTCAGCCTGAAACAAGGACAAGGTATGGTAGGGTTATTAAGAAGCCTCCTAACCGATTTGTGTAGAGTTAGAGAAAAAAAATTTTTTTTAAGGGGGGATATTGTAACGTATTGTAATGTCTCTGTGAAATTGACAACGAAGATAGAAACAAGTGGAGATCGAGCTGGATTGATACGCGCCAAATCATATAGTCTTCGGAATTGATACGCGCCAAATGGGATAGTCTTGACCGTACCGCTGAGCTAATCACAAGCATTTTAACCCTTTAGTCAAAACTTGACAATTCTGAATACGGTTTTTCGATGTACACAGTATGCGTATCGAATTGTGTGAGTACGTGCACAGCACATACGCAGTAAGTTCACAGAAAGGTGTGTACTCTCGTCTGCGTACTTAATGCGTGTACTTTGTACACGTTATAAATACAGCAACAAAGACAATTGTAGGAAATGTGAGCATTTTCTGTACACATGCATTCAACAAGAGTAGATAATTTCTGAGCAGTATAATCCACTGGGTAATTATCGATGAATTTAATAAATTAATTTTAGTTATAAGAATCTAAAGTTTCATTAGATACACAACAGTTTGTAACCCGGGAGTAGGGAGGAAGCATCGATAATGGTCCTTAGATGACGAATCAACAATAAAAAAATGTCCATCCGTCCGTCACCATAAAACTCAAACGATTTTCAAAAACTTTTTTTCCCTGAAAAGTAATAAAAATATTTTGTATAGGATTGAATCTGGGCACTGTCGGCCCAAGGGCCGCCGAGCTAGTGCCATTTAAGTGATTTTTGATGTTTTGCACATAACTCGAGTAAATATTTTCCAATTTTCGTAAATGAGCATGGCCGACAACTTATGAAAGAAACTTTTTTTAATTTAAGTCCTTGGACTCAGCTAGGGCACTAAAACCGAGTTTCTACTAGGGCCCAACGTGTTTGCTTACATAAGTTGGATAAAT
The DNA here is from genome assembly GCA_029228625.1 of Pseudolycoriella hygida. NCBI lineage: Eukaryota > Metazoa > Arthropoda > Insecta > Diptera > Sciaridae > Pseudolycoriella > Pseudolycoriella hygida. The sequence continues at coordinate 10,867 of WJQU01005915.1, forward strand.
TCTAACTGATTTTCTTAATTCTTTCGCTATTTGAAAGGTAATCGAGTACCGAATTATATTCAAAAACAAATTTGGACCCGGTGCGTCTGCTTAGGGCTGAAGGTCCTAAGGTCGGCCCTAACCAAAATTTTTTTTTTGCTATGTTGCAGAGCAAATTGAGGTAAACATTTTTGTCTATGGAATTATGTGTCCGAGGATTTCCTTATGGCCCTAGATCTGCCGTAAACAAAAAAATGGTTTTTCACTATGTTGTAGAGAAAATGGAGGGAAATATTTTTGTCTATGTAAGTATTTGTCCGAGGCCTCTACTGAGGACCCCAGGTCGGTCCTAAGGTGCTATGTTGTAGAAAAAATTGAAATGAACATTTTTGTCTGTTTGGGGGTCAATTTTGTACTTTCGGAGGGCCCTTCTTACGCCGTTTCTTCGGACGGGTTTTTCAATATTGCCCTTTCGACAATTTCCAATACAATTTAATGTGGACGTAATTTCATACACTTAAGAGTCAAGGCAATATTCACTTTAACACGTTCGAGTCTTTTCGTAACATCAACTCTGTTTGCCGCATCTATTCTGATACGTACGGGTCCCTTCATATATTTAATAACTTTTTTCTCTGTATAGCCTTCAGTGTTCTGAAGATTATATACGCTTTGTTGGAACAATCACACCATTTTCTGTGTTGATGTAACGTTTTACAGATAAAAACACTCAAATTTTCACAGTCGGCGAAATTTGACGACCTTCCAAAACTACTTTTTTGGTGACCGACGACATGAAACAATGCTTACATATTTTCAAAGCTTTGTGTTGTCTGCGGAACGGCAACAAAGTTCACCCCCATCCAACCAGATAGAGCTGAGCAGCATATGTTAATAGTGCTGTACTAAATAGGGCTTGTGACTTTTCGATGGAGATTTTTGACGCCCGGTTTGGTCGTTGCGCTTAGAGGGCGAGTGATAAAGAAGCGTTTTGCTTTCAAGTGGACTCACAGTTGATACAGTCAGTCGTTCGACCTATCTATTAGTGCAGACGATTTGCGTAGTATTACCATCCACCAATATTTTATGGAAATTTTCCCAACACAACAACGTAACCACAGGTTTACAACATTTTGCTACTAATACACAACAAAAGTTTCGAGTGAGAGAGATATGTTAATAACACAACACTACAACATCGATATTACATATCAAAACTCACATGACACCCACACAACAACGTCACAATAGTTTTGCAACATTATGCTATAAAAACACAACATAAATACAACTCATACAACCTAAACACAACAATTCTGCAACATATTTATTGCAATTTTACATAATGTTAGGGGTCATTCATAAAGAGTTGGAAGCCAAGATGAGTACCGTAGACTGGGTAAGTCAATTACATGCCCTTAATGGCAATGATTGTCTACAAAAATTTTATGACATAATTCAAAAATTATTGGTGAGCTGCCTAAATCAAGGGGTAAACATAGGGATTACCCCTGTTGGTATTCCAAGGAATTAATCCAATTGATTCAATTGAAATTTAAAGTCAAGCGAAGAAAGAATAAGACGCATAAGCAGAGTGACATTAATGAATGTAAAACTTTGAGGAAGTAAGTGAAAGAAGGGATTCTTGAGTGTCATGCTGAGTACGTCAGTAATACTGAAATTAATTTGAGATCCAATGCCAAGTGTTTCTTTTCGTATATGAAATCATTGAGGAAATCTAATTCGCTACCTGTAAATGTTCAGCTGGATGGTGCTGATGCTAG
>WJQU01005928.1:0-15396 GCA_029228625.1 Pseudolycoriella hygida
ACGAAAAACTGTTTTCGTATATGGCCAAGAATCTCAATTTCGTCCATTCCATTGGTCCCAGTGCCCAGACCCCTGTACCGATTCCCACAAAAATTTTTTTCCAGTTTTGTGACATCAAATGCTTTCATTTGACACCAAAATGAGGAATTTGCGTGCTATACGTGCTGAGATATTTGCGAAAAAGCTACACCGACCTTCGAAAAACCATGTTTTTGGTCACTTCCTCGACCATATTTCCGGAACCACTTGATCGATTTTGCTCATCTTCGAACTTGAATCATGGGAGACATGTACCTTTCAGGGAAAAAAAAGTTTGGGCTGATCGGTTCAGCCGTTTAAAAAAAAAAGTGGAGACGGACTGACAGACGGACATTTTTTTTATTGCTGATTCGTCATCTCTAGACGATAATAGATGCATCCCCCCGCTCCCACCTCGATCTACCCCATGTTACAATAAAATTGTTTGTAGTAAACGTATAGGACCTCTTGTACTTCGTACGGGTCCAAAAAATCTACTCTCACATATCTACACGTTGTGTGATTTTCAGCCAAATACAATCAGTCTTCGGAAAGATATTGAAGAAACACGTTTTCAGCGGTCCCGGTTCAGAGATTCTTTTTATCACCCCTGGCGGCCGAACAAAATTTTTTTTACAAAAATTGTCTTCTACGATTTTTTCAGGATACTCCACAGATTCGATTGACACCAAGTTTAGGAGAATTAAAGAGATAATGTATTCGAGCTTCATGCAACCTCGTTGAAGAATTCGCAAATTCACTCTTAACAAATATCACTCCGATTTATAACTGCGCATGCGCATACAGAGACTTTTGCTTTGAGCCAAGTTTAAGGCTTGAAACACATTAATGAATTGTCGATCTCAGCAATTTCCATACTAGTTTTCAGTACTAAAATGTTTATTTCCCTACAATGATTTTTCGCTCTATTCTGAAAATAATAAATGCCAAAACGAATTCTGGTATAATAATATCTGCCGTAATTTGCATAAGAAACTTAGTGACGCAATTTTGAGAGAGAAAATGTACGAAATTCTCTCCCAAAATGTCATCACAAAGTTTCTTATGCAAATTACGCAGAATTGCTGAGATCGACCATTCAAATTGCTAATGTGTTTTGACCCTAACCTTTTTCCTCAAAAAACCGAGAATACTAAAAAAAGAGATAAAAGATAAAAAGGTGCACAAGCTCAGGACTCTCTCTCTCTCTCTGTAAAATGTCAAATTTTTTCAATTGCGAATTTTTTATGAAACAAGTGATAAGCACCCCTCTATTTTCGGTTAAGCAATTCGAAGAAAAAACAGATTTCGTCATTCCCTACTGCAAAATTTCATTTTCCTAACCAATTTGTCGCGTATTTCAGACGTCATATTAGCGAGTAAAAAGTTTGTCCTTAATTTAAGTGAAAATGATTTTTTAGAGAGCGCAAAGCTTCGGGCAAGAGCAGGAGGCGAGGAGCTCACTAAAAACCCTTTTCTAATACTGCTTTTCAACTCCTGCAGGAACGTACAGTTTTTTTCCTATAATTAGCAACTTGTGCGAAGATGGTGCATTACATTTCTCATGTCTTATCATGGGTCTCATTCACTATTCACAACAAGATTTATAATTCCCAACTTTTACACGCTCATTGCAGAAACTACTACTAGAAACTCATATCCCGTTGCTGCATTCGTAGCCCCCAGTTTTGCGTAAACTTAACATTTCTTACCAACTTTTTTAACCATGTTAAAAGTTAGCTGGCTCAAAATAGATTTATTTAATATTTCTAATAATATCGAACATAAAAAAACTCTATTTTACATTTAAAAACGTTAGACGTAATATTTATAACATCTGTTAACTTAGAAGAAATGTTAAACTGGGTCGCCTCAATTACGCTTTATTGGCATTCGGTATTCGCTGATAACCCGATCTAAGAATAAGAAAAATCAACATTCTCTTGTTTTTAAACGTAAGACCTGCTTTGTAAATAGATCGCTTTAAAATAAAAACTAAATTGCAATTAAAGAAAAAAATGTAGGCTGAAGGGGGTCAACATAAAAAGCAGTAAACGGTTCAGTCTATTTATTTCCCAAGAAGTCGCCATCATCTTAATTCAAGATTTTCAATGATTTTGAGTGTTCGATTGACCCGACGAAAATTGTATCATTTTTTTGTTTAAATAAAAAGAAAATTAAATTAAAGGCAACTCAGATTAATTGTACACTGACTGACTTAATTTCCATTAATAAAATGCATAATTGATGCACTCCAACAAAAATTGACGTTTTTCACAAAGATAATTGAAATGTATTTTCGAAAAACTTCTAACATTTTAATTAAGTTATGGAAATTTCAAAAAAATCTGCATATGAAATCGATGTTTTATTGGTTGAATTCATCATCATCATCATATCAGACATAAACCATTAAGTGGCTCTCTGTATTTGGTTGGCAACCAGAAGGAAAAAAACTGACTGAAAAATTCCACTCATTCTAAATTCTAATCCCATGGGTAATGTATAAACTGAATCTCCAAATTATTAATTAAGAGATAATGGAAACAAAATTCAATTGGTTTTCTTTTAACGAAACAAAAAGAATGAAAGTTTCAATTTCATAAACAACTAATAGAGCGATGAGTAGTCGTATGCACATTGAACATTATGCAAAAAATAACGACACAAAAGCATAATTTTTTGTTTTGAGTCAGCTTTTTTTGTTCATAAAATGCATTAAAACGATTTCATTAACAAAATCAAAACAAAAAAATTCTGTGCATTGACACCATTTTTCATTGAAGAGGAAAAATGCTCTCAACTGTTGTGAATAGCTTTACGCATTTTCTCTTGGTGTAATGAGACAAACAAATGGGCTTTTTTATAGCTTTTTATTAGCTGTTACAAATTGCTCAAATTTGTATATCGTGAGAAAAATCTTTTAATTTGTATTTAGTCCAGGTTTGCCCAACTCGTATTTTATATTAAAATGTGACTTTCTAAAACAGACTAAGAAAGTAAGACATTTGTTCGCACACATATTTTGTATGGTCCAGATGTGACAGTCGAAAACACTGACAGTGACAAGTGGAATTAGAATGACCAGCTATTGGCGTTGATATTTCATATCTGACTGATAATCCGAAATGAAATACCCTTTTTTGTGCGACGAACTTACTATTGCGTCTATACCTAACAAAAAGAACACATTTTTTCCCGCGCTTTTTTTTTCAGGTATGTTTTTTGTCAAAAATTTCCCTAAAAAATTCTTAGGGAATCATTTCGACTTAAACTTCTTAGAAAACCCTACAAATATTTCACAAAAAAATTCGAGAAATGAAACGTTAATGGCGGATTAGTTGATCTCTTTGTAAAATTATCTTGAAGGGAAAGAATTAAATCTCGATAGTGCATACCCCTTGTTAGCCCGCGCTTCTTCTATCAAAAAGATCGAATTGATATCTTTGTGCGTTAGCTTACGAAAGCTAGGGCCGAAACCTAAAATCTTTGAAGAAGTTTCATAAAGTAGATTTGGATTATAATTTTAACTGTGGCGGATCATATCTCCAAGCACGGAGAACGGGTTAGCTCAGTGGTAACGTACTGGCCTTCCACCAAGAAGACCCGGGTTCAATCCCGGTGAGGACAAATTCTGAAAAGGATTTTTCTTCCACATGTAGCATGAAAATATCGTTCCTAAGCATACCCATGCTTTTAAACATGGGTAGTTATGGTGTTTGGTGTCCATAACGAACCGTACACGGAGGAATGACATGTATGACGTCACCCATGCACTATGAATTCTGTGTACAGATATCTGAGTCTATCTTGAGGCGTAGATGTAATGAATGAAATCCTATATATAGCTACAATATGTAGGCGTGGTTCATACGAATGCCCTAGAAAAAGGTATCTTGCTCGTGTATGATACACCGCAAACCGCATTCACGGGCTCGTTTAGAGTAAGCATAGTTAAGTCGGATGATGATGCCAGAAGATGTATCGTAATGTCCGAGCCCGTTGTGCGTGTGCTCAGACGACGAGGTTCATTTGGCATACCGATTTCAACTGTGTCATCTATAATAGGAACATGTAATGTGGCAAGCTTACTAAGACAGAATACATAACTAGATGGAATGATAGAAGAGTAACGGGGAGGGAACAAAGGGTCATAGTACCTGTGTTCCAAGGCCAGTTGGCCGCCTCGACCAGATAATCTAATAATGTGGATTACATAAAGATTAAGTATTTGTATTTAGGATGTCTATGTGTATGATAGATATTTGGAATATTTCATTGCGGCTCTGCTGAAGAAGACGGTTCTAACAACGGCCGAAAAGAATTATTTCGCGACGGCGGGCGGCTGTCATGTCTTTCATTGTCTACCAAACAATTGAAACCCTCGCAGAGTATGTGGTGTTCCTACGTTCAGCACAGCGCGGTAACACAGGTTTTATGTAATAAATGTTCATTGATACATAAATAGTGAGCAGCACCAATGATGCATGTATGTACATGTACACACCGTTTATGTTATTTTTTTTTCTGCGGTACATACAAACGAGATCGTTGTAATTCCTACCTGCTCAGTTATTACTCTTATTTATAATTCAAAATCTTTCGTAACAGTTAACTTTTTTCGCATTTTTTAATAATGACAAAACATAAATATGTCTACACAAGTTGATGTTAATTATTGTTATTAATTGCGTAAATCAATAAATCAGCATCAAGAGGTTGGTAAGTCATTTTTTGGGTATTAGTGTGAAAGTTCAACTTGTAATTGAGAAAGACATAATTTAGAAGAATACATTGCTAACCTTGACATGGCATGAATTCTTGAAATTATAATTTTGAAAGTGCCGCTGAACGTTAGAATTAAAAATGCGTTTTTTGTTTGTCATGAAGAATGTTCCCTTGATTTTTTTTTTCGTCGACATGGAAATTTTTCCTACTGAATACATTTTTGTTATCACGATACATTATTTATTACAGCAAATCCATGAACTATTTTTCATTCATCCATCATTCGAATTGAAATTGCGATGGATTTTGAATCTCTGTAAAATTGAACTATCATGGGAAGGAAAATATACTGACGAATTTAGGTACTGAAAATGAAACGACAGAAAATGCGATTTGAAAGAAGGAGTACCGAAGAAAGCTATATGCTATGACAGGCCCGTACATAATTCACGGAAAATCTTAAGTAATATGAATTTAATAATTCGAAATTCAAAGTAAAATGTCTTTGAATTGATTGAAGGAGAAATTGCCTGAAAGAAGATTGCGGGAGACATTTAGATATCAACCTATCAAGAATTATTTATTGTTATATTCTACAGTCAGCTTTAAGATTTAATTGTTTAGCGTAGAAAAAAGTCTTTCAAGAGAAATCCTTAGAATATTCTTCAGAGAAAACCCTTGCGAGATAAAAAATCCTGAATTTTTAGAGCAAATCTTAAAAACGGGGAAAATTATGAACATCTGTCAACACTCATAAGATCTGTTCTGCAGATAAAAATTTTCTCCATAAGCGCTTTTCCAACTTTGACTTTATAACATAAAATGTACTTAGCAAGTAGCACGGTTTATGTCCATTAATAATGAACTATTAATGAACTGCGGAACTAATCTGGCTAAGCTTTAGATTCATGGTCGGAGTGACAGTCTCACTTTTTCCGAGATTTGATATGTTATGGACTGTTTAATCTGACCAGTTTACATACGAAAAATCAGATAAATTAACTGGTCATTTGAAGTCAATGTCAGAATTTCTATACAAAAAGTTTGACAGTGCCTTCAACAAACTCAGTTTTATTGGTTGGGAATCGCTCTCATAACTGATTCGGTTAAACAGTCAGTTTTAAAAAAAACCTCAAGCCTCAAAACCTCAATTAATTTGGAAGATATCTTACGGGCTGCGTCACACTTTACCTTTTAAGAGATTTTTGCATACGATATTAGTCGTTTTGGAAGTTTTTAGTTGTTATAACTAAAATTCATGTGAAATTTTTTCTATTTTTTAAAAAAATTTTTCTTCAAAAATTTTTCTTTGAAAAAAAATTTTCTTTTTCACCACTGAGTTGTCCCCTACGACTACATTCGTAACACTTCGTGTCACCGTCGGTTACCTTCGACACTGTTTTCACCTTCGGCTACCTGAAAAACACTTCGTGGCACCTTCGGTTGCCTTCGGAACACTTCTTGTCACCTTCGGTTACCTTCGGAACAATTCGTATCACATTCGGAACACTTCGTTTTACATTCGGCTGCCGTCGGAGCACTTCGTGTCACAAATTCTTCTCATTGATCTATATAACTTTACCGGGTATTCTAATTCAGAATATAGCGAAAAATCCAAAATGGTATCACTTTGATAGATTTCTAAAGATCCAAAAAAATTCTCTTGATCAAACTCTATAGCTTTCTAGAAAAAACCAACCCTCTAGCTGTCACTTCGAAAACTTTAGCATTAACTGAAAAACCCACAAAATTGACCACATTTCCACATGCCACGAATTTTCCAGAAATTTCCCGGAAAAGCAGGAAATTTTTCATTTGGGGCCGAGACCCACATTCAGTAAAAATTTCTGGAAGATTGTCTGTCTAGTTCTTGAGATCGAAAATTATCAATAGATAGATCACAACAAAAACCTCTTTAAAGGTAGAGTGTGACGCAGTCCATAAGTCTGCTTCCAAAATTAATGATATCGCTTGAGGTGACGCTAAAGCTGATAATACGCAGAAGTTTATTTGAATGGAAACTTGAGTTCAAAGTTTGAATTTCCTGAAAAAATTACAGCTCTTTTTTTCAAACAAAATTACGTTGTGTTAAAAAATTGCGTCACAAATGCCAACAACGAAATAATTTTTCTTTACTTTCAGTTTTTGCGCTGCAAAAATTTGACTTTTATTTCTTATTGCGTAGATTGTTTAGAGTAAATTTAAATTTATGCGTGTAAAAACTGAAAGTATTGAAAAATTATTCCGCTGGTGGATCCGGCATTTGTGACGCAATTTTTTAACACAACGTAATTTTGTTTGAAACCTTTAAAGAGGTTTTTGTTGTGATATCAGTCGTTTTGGAAGTTTTCAGTTGTTGAAAAAATTAATATTTTTCGAAAAAAATTTTCTCCGAAAAAAAATTCCTCCGAAAAAAAATTGTTTTTTGACAAAAAATTTTCTCCAAAAAAACAATTTTCGAAAAAATGCTCCGAAAAAAATTTTCTCAAAAAAAAAGTTGTGTCCCCAAAACATTGTCTCAAAAAAAATTTTTTCGGGGTCGTAAAAAAATTTTTCTCCAAAAAAAATTTGTCTCCAAAAAAAATTTTCTTCAAAAAAATGTTTCTCCGAAAAAATTGTTCTCCAACACCTTAGGCTACCATCGGAACATTTCGTATCACCTTCTACGCTTTCAGCTGTCATACGCAAAAATTTGATTTCCTGTTCAAAAATACGCCATACATAATGACAAATTTTTGCGTTGTGAAAGCTGAAAGAACAGAAAAACTATAACATTGGTGGGTCCGGCATTTGTGACGCATTTTTTTAATCAAAAATGAAAACATTCCAAAAGAATTTTTGCGTTTCAAAGCTTTAAGCGTCACCCCAAATTGATATCAGTTGTTTTAAAAGGAGGAAGAAGGACTTGCGTCACATTTCCCTTTTAAAAGGGTTTTTGTTGTGATATTAAAGTCTCGGTACTTATCCTCGACATAAATCGTGCGATAACCCCTACGTGTTATAATATACTGTTAAAAGTACCAAACTTCTCATGGTTAGATCGTTGAAACAGTCTAAACATCCGCAAGAAGTTCCGATGTCTCATTTTTTCTTGTGTTATGTGATTCATGTTCATTCTTCATTTCTTGATAAAAACTGAATTTTCAATGCATCACACAAATTAAAAACAGCAAAAAAGTTATGTAACACCGTTACACATTTTAAAGTTTAATTGAAGCGTTCGAAGTACATGTCTCTTTTTGAAATCAGTTATCCAACACAAATCGAACAACGAGTCGAGCAATTGCAAGAAAATTTATGGCGTTTTATTTCTAAGGCTAAGGTACAAGCAATGATTTTAGTTGCAAAAAAAAAATAATTTCCGTCAATAAATCGATTTTCACTTGCAGTCTCAGTCTTGTAATTTTCCTTTCAGAATTGGTGTACTGGTGTACCGTTTATTTTTATTTTTACTCTCCGACGATGATGATAATTTCTTCCGTTTATATGTCGGTTGCCGGATATTCAACCTTACTCGACCAAAAATATTTATATTAACAATTCTCACAGTGCCTTATACCAATATTTCATAGATTTGTATTTAATGTAATTGATGTCTTACATACCCAAAATGTCACAAAATGTTACTCCTTGAAATATGTTTGTCGAATAAATTTTGCACATTAATTCAATGAATCACAATTTGCATATAAAACAGTGAAACGTAACGGTTATTCAATTCAAATATTTGATAACCATATTAGTCTCATCAAAATGTTATTTTTGCTGAGTGGATTGTGACGATTTCGAAGGAAAAAAATAGAATTTGTTTTCTTATTTATGTAATGCCAACAAGAATGCCGAATCTAAAAAACAGTTATGTGAATGTGACGCAACTCTTGGTGTCAATAAGAAGTCTGGGTGATGTACGTCTTCCTCATTTTCGTGGGTTGAATAAAAGGACAATTTCCTGTGTGTTACCGGAGCAATTTTAGTAGCTTTAGGTAAAACGGGTAAAACTAACAATAGAAATTAAATTACCTCGATGTAATTGTACATTACATATGTGTAGGAAGTTGATATACTAATTATTACGCATCTGTGGGAAAATTCGTTTATCTTCGAAGAGGAAGTTTGAATCCCGAGCCAAAGGCAAGGCAAAATCCTCATCGAGGATACACACATTTTCCTGCCGAATCGTAAGTATTTTATGCACCAAAGCAAAAAAAACAGCAAAACAAATTGTGACACAGCACAGTAATGTATGATTTATCTCCCAAGACGCACACTGCGGTGTATAATAGTATATTACTGCTTAGGCGTGTATATAAGCGGTGTATAACCGCTTATATACATGTCTATTCAGTACGATGCTTTAATGCATCTCGTGTTAGTTTAGCCGGCTTATTTACGGTCTTAACCATCGCCATAGTTATAACATGTATAGCTATAAGTTATAAGTTATATGTTTACTTTTAGGTTATAAGTCTACGTAACAAGTTATAAGTCGACGTTATAGGTTATAAGTTTACGTTTTAAGTTAAAAAATTTTATAAGTTATAAACTACTAATTATAAATTATAAGTTTTGAAACTGATCAGTACCGTTTCAGATCAGTTTTGAAATTGATCAGTATTGACGTGTATCAGTGTTAAAATTGACAAGCTCTGATCCAGATTAGTTTTGAAAATGATATGTACTGATCCGTATCAGTTTTGAAACTGATCAGCACTGATATCTATCAGTTTTGAAACTGATTAGTACTGATCCGTACCTGTTTTGAAATTGATCAGTACTGAAGCGTATCAGTTTTAAAACTGCTCAGTACTGATCCACAAGTATGATACCTATCAGGACTGATCAGTTTCAAAACTGATACAAATCAGTACTGATCAGTTTGAAACTGACACGCATCAGTGCTGATAATTTTTAAAAGTGATCTGAAACAGTAATTATCAACTTCAATACTTATAATCTGTAGCTTATAACCTATAAAATGTATAACTCATAACTTACAACTTATAACGTAAACATATGTATAACTTACAACTTATAGCTATATGTAAATGTTATAAATTTAGCGATAAGTCGCTTTGCCCAAACTCTCTATTACCTCGTCGCAGGCGATGTGGAAAACGCATTTACCGAACAGAAACATGTAAAATACAGAGGATTTTCATATAATGCGAGGGGTAAACTGCAATGATAAATGGTGGGACCGTGTTGCATGTAAATGGGTCAGAAATGACCCTTCATTTACACGTAAATGGCCATAAATGATCCATAATTGTAAATGTGTGGGACATGATTTGCCGTTGTCGTTTACCCCTCGCTTCGATGGCATGTATGAAAGAGATAATAGGATGTTCATGAACAATTTAATAAAAAAAACCAAAGGGCTGTGCATCACAATTCTGGTATGGAAATAATACAACGCACGCACAAGTGAACAATCCTAATAAGTGAACACAGTCAAAATTCAATAACATCACCCGCTGAATCTGAGCGACTTAGGCAAAAATCTGAAATATTATACCTAGAAGACAGCGACATAATGTTATCGAAACACACAGAGGTGACAGTTTAGCGTTTTTGTATTCATAAATTTGATGGTTTCAGATACCATTGAAAATGATCACGGGATGTGAACGAAATATTCCTGAGCTATTCCGATTTTGAAACTATACTTTATTAACAAAGCTCAACAAACAACTCTAAAGTTAAGTTTCAGCAGTTTTGCTTGAACGAATTTAATTTTTTTCCATTTTAATGGACAATACATATTTGAGAATAAATATTGATTACAGCAAAAATCAACACACTCTCGCGTATATATTAAAACAATATACTTCATAGTACTATTACCTGTGACAGGTAACTTTTCTCTAAGTAAGCAGGCGCTACATTTGTACGTAACAGAGGAATGATAAGTTGGCGTTACTGCAACAGAGAGAAGTGGCATGTAGAATGACAGATGGGTTATTTGGGAAAGTAAATGCATAGATTCTCCTCCATATAGCCCAACTGTCATTCGACATGCCTCGTTTATCTAGTACAGTGGTACCAACTCATAATTTTTTTTTGTATATATTCAACTACAGCTGTTAAAGGGGCTCTGAGTGCACTAAAAACTCTTGGATTTTCACGTTGGAAATATGCAACTTTTATAATATACCCACATGCAGCATTTCGTATGCTGCATGTGGGTAATTATACAACTAGCAACTAATATACGCAGCATATAGCTAATATGAAAATCCAAGAATTTTTAGTGTGTATATGAAGAGACAAAAGACAAAATCACCCACGTCAGACAAAATGGAATTGAGCATTATCCGTCGGCCATATATTGCGTCGGCTAATGTTAAAGTATACATATTTTCATGTCAAAATTCATAACATGTTAAGCGAAGAAAAATTGTGTACTTGTCAGCTAATGCAATTCATCATGAAATTTGGTATACTTTGACATAAGCCGACGCGATATCGCACTAAATTAGTGTTTTAATCAAATAAATTACAAATTTTCGGAAGTGTTTTCACGGTCTTTCATCAGAGTTATCTGGCTTTGAACGATCTTTTTGATTATCCGGTTTGTCTGAATATTAGGCATTCCGTAGAGCGTCTCCCGTTGGATCAGATATGACAGTGAGTCGGTGATTGTATTCATTCATCACTAATAAAACTTCATTATTTACACATTTTTTTTTTTACTCGAGAATAAGCGAAAGCGTTACCTTCTGGAAAACCATTCAGCTTATGCTACGAGTGAGTTACCATTTCATATTGAATATGAAGTACAGCATTATAGCGTAGCGAAATACCGCTTCATACACATAGTTTTATTAGTTCTGTGCCAGCAATTAACTTAATTAAGATTTTCCATGTTTAATGATCGTATGTTTTGGTATAGTTATTAGAAAATAACTGCAAAAATTTGCATAATTAAACAAAAATATGTTGAACTCAATTCCAATTTGTTATTTTTTATCGACAGAGTGCCTAACGTTCAATAACTTTCAAACTGCACAACGAACCAATGTGCATTTTAAGGCTGGCAGAATTGCGAACCTAAACAAATTTCGTAACAGCTGAGTTATCAATTAATTGTCTTAAATATATGCAAAGTTATTTAACAACAAGATTGCATCATCGTCTCATAGAAATAAAAAAAGTTGTTGACCTGCCTTCATTTGTAAATATCATCTTTGGCACATAGGCCACCAAACTCAAAAGGTATGATGAGTGTATCTGAATATGAAGAGTCAACAAAATTTTCATTGAGATATTTTTTTAGCTTATTCATACACACCTTTCAGCTTACCACAATTGCTTTTTCAATCAGCGACTGTGGTGTGGATACATTTTTTTCATAGTCAATTAGTGAATTGATTTGCTTACTGAAACTGTTCTTGCAATCAATTTCATTTAATATGCCGCATTGAAAGAGCGTTTATAGGTTAATATGAAATCGTTGATACAATTGATGTCGCGCTGCACTCAATTGATTACCTCGGGGAATCAAACATACCTAATAGCCGTTATTCAACAACTCAGCGTGTATTACGATGGACTCTTGAATGAACACTGGAATGGTTTGTTATCTTCACATTCCAGAGTGGGCGGATGTAATTCCTCAAAATATCGTTTTGCTGATTTTTTTTTCATTCTTTGACGAAAATTATTTATGGCCGGAGTTAAAAATTAGTTTAAGTATCTTTGGTCCGAAATCCGTTCAGTTCTCACTGAAAACTTAACTTAACGTTTTTTGGTCAAAATTCGAGCCGACTTATAAAATCATATCAGTCCAGCTCGAAACATACCATCTACATTTAATCGTACATAGCTCAAGAACGTGGCTTCGTGTCCAGATGATAATTAATGAGTTATAATGCACGTTGTATGTTTCAACTATTGACAGCAAACTACCGTTCAACCATGATGAAGTACGCAGCCTCGTGTCAAATTGAAAAGAATATTTTTATTTATAATTAATGAGTTATAATGCACGTTGTATGCTTCAATTATTGACAGCAAACTACCGTTCAACCATGATGAAGTACGCAGCCTCGTGTCAAATTGAAATAGTAGATTTCATTCTTGCTATGAAAACGAGTCATTACCTTGTTACGAATAGTTGCACGACGAGCCGCCAGGCGAGTCGATGCAATTCGTAACAAGGTAATGAACGAGTTTTCTTAGTAAGCATGAATGCTATTTTGTCATGTTGGAGACGGGTCGTTGAAACCACCAAATCGAACTGACAACATTTTGTAATAAATTTTACATTAAATATTTATATAAACAAAATCAATTTTGAATCTAAAAGTCATGAATATACACATGACACTAAAGTAACAATATTGTTATTGAAAAAACAATGAAGTTTATCGAAATAACAATATTGTTTGCTGATTTAACAATATCGTAACAATTGAATAATTTTATTTTCGTGACGTCATTCATACACACTCACACACTAAGCCAACTAACATGTTCTGCAAAGTTTTCATTACCGTGTCCTAAAAGCAACACAACAATGTGTTATTTTCCAGGCTGAAAACATCTTCAGCAAACTCAACGTACCCGTCTCAAAGAATATTTAAGGATTAAAGAGCTATCTATCGAATCTTTTTTTAAAAAACACTTCAAAACGCATAATTTTGTCGACCAATGTGCTTGCTCACTTAATCTTTAACTCAATAATCAATTTAAATGACAGAAAACATTTTCTACGAGTCAGAAATGGATAAAAACTTTTTGAGTTGATACATTTGCAAATATTTGTAAAAGCCAACAAAGATGGCGGCCATTTTTATTTGCAATCATCAACTCAAAACTTTTTGTATTAATTTCTGACTTTTAGAAAATGTTTTCTGTCATTTAACTTGATAATTCATTTAAAGATTAAGTGAGCAAACACATTGATCGAAAAAATTATGCGTTTTGAAGTGTTTATTAAGTGGAAAAGCTGAAAGACTGACTTTTGCAGAGAAATATTGGAATTCACATTTCTAGCAAATGTAAATGTTTTCTCCAAAAGTGTTTCCCCGTTACAGAAAATTGCGACTTTTTCCATACAAATTTTCATTAGTTGAAAAGATTCCGAAAGATGACTCTTTTTCTTTTTTTTATTTGTTTAGAGACGAATTAACAGGCCGAGGCACAATAACAAATCAGTCTTATATACTAATTTACAACTTTCAAGTACCATAAATCTTAATTATTCTCACACTATAATTGAAAATTGGAAAAGCAAAATTGAGGCAATCACCAAGCAAATCTATTTATTACTAGCTTTTTGAATACTTTATATTTTAATCTGACCCTGTAGATCGGTGTATTTTCTTGATAGTTCGTAGTCATTTTGGAAAGATAAAAGATGGAGTTTTGTCTTGTGACTCTACTTGGCTGATGAAACGAGATCTGGCTGAACGAAGAATCCACTAAGTTATGAATCAATTTGTATAACATCATTTCATCGAGTTCAATTCTGCGAGTTTCTAGTGATCTCATTTTCATATGCTTCAGCCGTTGATCATTTGGGGGTCGAGGTTTTGCTATTTGAAATTTGAAGTAGAATATTCTTGTGAATTTCTTTTGTACTCTCTCAATTTTATCAATGGCATTCGAGTATTTGGGGTTCCATACTGTGGAGCAGTATTCCAGTCTATTTCTCACAAGCGACATAAACAGAAGTTTCACACTTTCTTGATGTTTAAAATACTTTCCACAGCGGAAAATAAAACCAATCATTCTATATGCTTTCCGTGTCGAGACATTAATATGTTCATTGAAAGAAAGTTTGTCATCCATAATGACCCCTAAGTCGGCTTTGCTTGAAACCCTTTTAAGTAGCTCCTTATCCACTTTATAAGGAAATAGCACTTTGTCTCTACTATATGTGATTGACATTATAGCACATTTATCCACGTTGAGTGACATGTTGTTTGTCTACACCAATCGACCACTTTGTTTAAGTCTTCCTGAAGCAGCTCGCGCAGTCGTACGTGTCACTAATCGATATATATATATATATATATATATATATATATATATATATATATATATATATATATATATATATAGTTTTAAATCATCAGCAAAACAAGAACAAGATGAGAGTACACAGAGCAGATCATTTATGAAAATTATGAATAGCATAGGGCCTAGAATTGAACCCTGGGGTACTCCGGATGTAGGTGAAATGTTTCTCGACTTTGAACCGCCAATCACTACTACTTGATAACGATGTAAGCAGTGTGCACTCGAAGTACTCGCTGTTGGCTCCAACATCTTTTTTCGATCCCAAGCTCCCTTGCCGAAATTACACTTCTTCTTCATTTGTTACAACTTTCTGATGGCTGCGTACTTCAGATTCAATATCCAATCCCGTACAATATTAATGTTTGCGTATTCCAACGATTTCAATCCACACCGACTAGGAACTTCAGCGTCACATTCCACCTAGAGGTGTACGCCTGTCGACATTTCTCGGAAGCGACTAACAAATTTCTTGAAGCGTTGAGAAAAATTGACCGGCGCACACTTCTTAGTTCAATGTGACGCTAAAGTACCTAGCCGGTGTGGAATACGCCAACATTAATATTGTAAGGTATTACCGTGACGCTTTCTTTAATAGTTTCAGAATAAGGATTTTCAATAAAACTG
>WJQU01005928.1:15896-41866 GCA_029228625.1 Pseudolycoriella hygida
TTCGTTACCGACGAAGAAATTTATTCATCCGTACATTTACCGCGAATTTAAACTAATTTTGACCACAAGCACTTTCTTATACCATTTGGACCAGTGTGACAGGAAATTTCGTGACAATAACTCTTCCGACATATATTACTAAACTGAATATGGTCGCTGATAGCGACATTATCAACCAACAAACAAATTAAACGCAATTTAAAGGTGGTGTTACATTTATGTAGTCATGGTGACCGAAAAATTGCTTGACCGGCCTAATATTATGCCCTCAATTTGTCCTTTGCGTCCTTTCAAAAATAAAATTTTGTCCTGGACCGCCGCCGCCCGCCGGTTGGTTTTAATCGACCGTCGGTTGGGTTTACTCACCGCCGCGCCGGTTGGGTTTACTCACCCCCTGTTGGTTTAAATTGACTGCCAGTTGGATAGGGCAGTCATCGAAATAACTGCAGCCTCATTTGATTGGATAGTTCACTTTTTGTATCTTTTACTTACTGCCATAATAAAGCTTTTGCTACACGTCTTGATATAGTTATTTTTATTTACTTGCCTGCTTGGACATTGTTTGTTCTTGGGTACATGAGCCGACGACGAATACTCTAATTCTTCGAGTCTCAACAAATAGTTTCCAAGCAGACAAGCACCACGTAACTCTACATGCCGATGCAATCTGGGCACAATTATCACGAAAACTGCACACGATAGCGACACCCTTGCATGTAAAAAAATTCTTAGATTGGCGCCCCTCAGTCGGGTCGCCCGGTGCGCCCTTCGGTCGCCAGTCCGGGCGTGTTTTCAAAGAAGCACGAAAAAGTAAATTTGATTCTTTTTTAGTCCCACGTTTAGTATTCCTTTTAAGAGCATTTCATGATTTGAATTTGTTGCGTTACATGAATGGCTAAGGAATTATGCTCGATAAGGATGAAAAAGGAAACAAAAAACTGCACAAAAATGATATAATTTCAGTAGCCTCCCTTTTGACCCTCATAAAATCGGACAAGCTTACGAATTTTATCGTCGGAATGGAAATTATTTCTGAAATTGGTGCTTTTAGTAAAGAAATAAAGAGAAAGTGAGCAAATATTTGATTTAACAGATTGATAAACTGACAGCATAAGTAACATGATCTGTAGAGAAAAGGCTCTTAGGTGCGCTCCTTGACATGACACCATACCACAATTATAGCAATTTGTTGATTTAGGGTCTAATTTTTACTTAAAAACTCGAGAACATAACTCGAAACTACATACCTCTTCTAAAAGTTGAAATCTTCAATTCCACAACTTACACAACATTTACCCAACACTTATAGATACAACACCCAGAACAGCCATTGGTACTCCAATCATAATTCCTTTTAGTACGAATGCGGGGGCTGATATGCACCTGAGTAAAAATGGATTTTAATATTTAACTGCCCCCTCGCTTTATCCCTTAGACCCGATGAGAAAGGCATTTTCCCTTTACTTCTATTTTCTTTCACATCAAAAATTCAATCAAATCGGTTCGGCCCAGTGTAATTACACGAAAGTGAAGTTATGTAAGTTCGGAAATTCATGTAATTCCACCAGGCTTACGCTTTTTGTTTACCGGATGTCTAAAATGTGACGGCAAAATTTTCAACGAGGCAGTCATTATTCAACTAGCATTAAAATATCAAATATCAAACGATTTTTCCCTTTTACAAATTTTATATCGGAGAGCCAATTTACATATCACTTACAAATGTGTCTGTATGTCACATGTCAAATCGTAATTTAATTGGTATGGGAAGATGGTTGTTTTCATATTCATATTTTTGTTTATTATACCTTTTATGTTTCGGAGGGATATACATCCACAATGTGCACAGTAAATTATATACAACCATATTAACATCGCATGCTTTTATGCCTTTATTGAGCAAATAGTAATCATTTTAACGAAGTTCAGTTCAGATGCTTTAATTTTCAAATTAAGCGTAATCGATAAATATCAAATGACACAGCACAGCCGGTTTAATTTATGATATTGGATTTTAAAGAGACATTGTTCGTATGTTAAACGCATGTAGTACACAAAGGTGGACTAGTATTACGTTGTGATTCTCATTTCAAGCTAATATGTGCAATGTATGCATACACGTATTTCAGAGCCGTAACTGGGACGAAATAATGAGCGCTTCCTATTGAGAACAGTTGGCTACATATGGTGACATCTAAGAAGTTTCTTTAGAGTACTTTTCAAGCCGAGACCTTCGCTGAGATGAGAGGAATTGAGCTATAGCTTCCGGATAGAGAAGCCATGACAAAATATTTGTAGGACAGTGAAGAATTTCAAGAGAACTCTAATTCAGATGGTTCTGGTTTGTATTCTTGGATGCTGGGTGACAAAAACTTCAGGATGTACTTATAGGATGTACCACATTTAATGAGAGAAGAATATGAAGTAGAGAAGTTTAAAGTTTGCGCTCCACGAGGTACGGCTCTGCTATATTTACTTCATTTCAACTGCTGCATTAACCGCAAACTAGAAGCAACGTTGAGTTTATTATTGTAGCTAACAACAATGTTCTCTTTTGATATTTTTGTTTACCTAGAATGTAAAACGATTGCTGATATTTATTCAGTTTCTGAACTGTGTAACATTTACATAGAATTAACTTCACATTTACGCTGCACATACAGAAACGATCTAAATTTGTTGTTCGTTCACACTTTTTCTAGATGTAATGCAGCTGCAGTTTATTTTAATTTGCATACAATTATGTTAACAACAGCATATTTTTCAGGGTTATCAGATTGTGAATCTCTCCGACACACACATTTATCTTTAGTGCATTATAATAATAAATTTTCACTTCCTTTTCCTGTATTCGCCGATTTGTCAGTGCCTAACAATTGCTAGAATTTTTATTCTCTTTTCTTTTGATTTTATAAACTATAATTTACTGTATACACACAGGAATGATTTTTTTAATCGATTTGTATGCGCATTGCACATAAAGATGATGCTTAGAAGAGACGCTATACAAAGAATGAAAAATTTACTTTATTTACTTTCGTAATGTGATAAATCACTGCAGAACTCAATGGAAAATAATTTCAAACGAGTTAAGGAAGCGAGGTGGACTTTATGAGCTGTGATGTATGTTTCAATACGTTTTATACATTTTAACTAAGGACATGAATTATTGAGCACGGTTTTTTGCGGAAGTTAGAAAAAAGTTATCTTTATCATGAATACGCTGGATGTGTGGCATTTTTACCCACACCAGTCATATCCTCTATCTTTTTGTCGTTCATTCCCTTCACATCATATTTTTAGACCTTTTTGTTGTTTTCCCTGAAAACGAAGAACCCAAAATCACTCCAATCAACATGTAATTTGTTTTGTTTTAGTCGTATGGTGGAATGTATGTATTTCGAAATATCGCAAATTGTGTAATTAGTTTAACGCTAGTCCATATTCAGCTATGAAGGCAAGGATCAAGGATGGCGCCACTAGAGAAAAGGGAATAGTTCTATGACAAGGCGTGACAATAAGATAGGTGCCACTACTTGAGCTTCGGGGACAAGACACGATCAATAAAATTTCGTCAAATTAAAAGCACCAATAATGTTTAAGGTCTACAGGAAACACAACTGATCAAGTTGTTATCCCATGAAAAAGAAAATTACTTTTAGCATATGTTAGGAACAGCATTTTTTCTATCGGGAGCACTAAATAGAAAAAAATTGAAAAAGGTAGAGTAATCAAACTTGTAATGCTTTCTTGTTGCATGCCTACCAAAACCATAGGAGCTGGGTAAATAGATAGGGTAGCGTCTGTTTTGCAGGGGTGTATGTGTTTATCAGGATATTATATTCGACCGATAAATTAATTCAATACTACCGATAAAAAATAATAAACTACCGATAAAAAAAGTACCGATAGAAAATAATAAAATACCGAAAGAAATGAGGTACAGTCGCTTGCACCTCCAATATTGAGGGCTGTTAGTACACATTTACGAAAATAATTGGATGATATTATTCGAGTCTGTTGTGTCATTCCGTTCGCCTCGCTTATTTTGATTTTTTTCGATAGCTCATGTTGCTTATACAAATTGTAACGAGAACAGTTTTATGTCATTAACAGATTGATGTTCCTTGTACGAATTTCGACGGGAAGAATTTAGTCAATGAAGGCCCAGTTTTATTTAAATCGTCAGCCTTAAGCCAGCCCTTACTCTGAGCCTTAGAAGTACACAACGGCTTTACGGAAAAGTGTTTTGTGTAAAAAATTATGTATTTAGGTTTTTATGTTTCTCGTTGGAAATAGCCTTCTTTGAAGAAGCAACACCGCAGGCCGGGAACATATTGGAAAAATAAAAAAGCAGGGTCGAGGGGCGGCAGCCTCCGCAAAGGGGGATCAAGGGGGGAATATCCCCCTTGCGGTGTCTAAAGAGCAGAGCCCCTAGCGGGGTTCGGGGCAGGGCCTGCAGGGCGTAATATAGCCCGCCGCAGGTGTAATCTAGCCAGCCGTAGGCGTGACCTAGCCAGCCGCAGGCGCGGAGGCGAGGGGGCAGAGCCCCCCATCGAGGTACATTATCCTTTATAATAAATAGAAATTGAAAATGCACAACGCTAATTGGTGGAGGTGCCAGTGACATGTATCTCATTTCTATCGGTATTTTATTATTTTTTATCGGTACAATTTTTATCGGTAATTTATTACTTTTTATCGGTAGTATTGAATTAATTTATCGGTCGTTTATCACCATTCGTGTTTATCCATCAAGTTCTCTTTGTACGTTGTCACCGGGAACTCATACTTTAGTAGTTTGCTAAGCTTTAGAGTGGTGCTGCTACAAATGTGCAGTCGTCGACCCAGATTTTTATTTTATCTACACAAATAATTTTCCCTCAATTTGTCCTATGCGTCCGACACAAAAAAAATGGTCCTACCTTGGGGTCTGAAATATAGAGGTGTACTAAAACACCAAAAAGTTCAAAATTGCTTTTTTGAAAATAATAAAAATCTGAGCAAAATTGGTGATGCCATTAATTTGTCCTAATTTCTTGACGTTTTCAAATTAGTGTACTGACACTTCGATGGTGTAAAAGTGTGTTACTAGATTTTAAAGTGATTTGTACTAAAAAGTTAGGTACAGTAAAAAGTTGTCCTCAATTTGTCCTTTCAGAATATACATTCAAAATTTTCAAAACATTTCCTCAAACAAGACTATAATGGATTACTTTCTTGGACTTGTACTAAGACCTCTATTTAAATATGACCATAGGAACGTTCTGACCCTTGTACTTTCTAATTCAAAAATATGTCCTCAATTTGTCCTTTGCGTATGTGAAATCAGAAAATTGCATAATATCGTTAGGAAATCCAACCGGTAAACCGGTAATACCGTTTACCGGTAAATAGAATTTGATTTACCGGTTTACCGTAATACTTTCTTCACCAAAAAAATTATCTAAATTATCTAATACTTTTAACTTTGAAGAGTTTTTTAATATATTAAATTGAATAAAAACGAAAATGACAATATTTGCCTTAAAACTACGAAAGAATGCGGAGAACAAACTAAAAAAATCTTTTTGAAAAAATTGTTTTTTATACTTTCTATAGTGTCTACTCATCACGCATTGTCTGAGAAGTTGCATGTTGAATCGCCTGATGTAACTTCTCGCAGCATCGACATAATATTTAACATTTAACGAGTCTGAGTTGAACCTCTCATACCGTCCACGTTAAACTTCTCAGAAGAGTTGCTTCTTACATCGAGACGTAACGTCTAATTTTCCGTTTGTGTTCATTTGCTGACGCGCACAAAATTTCTGTCTAACTAGAAATTTGCAATATGAAATGTTTAAAAAAATTTCTAGGCTTTTAAAGCAAACTTTACTTTTACGTTATTTAATCCCAGCCGATTAGCAAAAATGTTTATTGAATTTTTTAAATTTATGCAGTAGCGCTTCGTAATGAAAGTTTCCCGATAGAAAAGAGAAAATTTGTAGCGATTGCATTTCGTTCAAAATTTTTTATCGAAACCTCATACTCGGCTTTTGCGAATTATTAAAAAAAAAGTAACATGAAAATAAAACTAGATGAAAATTTGAAAAAAATTTGCCCGTATTATCCTTCAAGTTTTACTTTTGAAAATAAGTATAGCACAAAAAATAATTAGTCCCAATTTTCCAGCTCCCCTTTCCATCCAGCTCCCTGGACCATGGTCCAATTGGTCCCTATGGAAAGGCGGCACTGTCTAGACGACACAGTTCCAACATTTCTAAGTTTGGTTGAAAGTGTCCGCAGAAGGCCTGTGTCTTATTACAATAAAAAACTTCAAAAAATTAAGAAAAATCTTACGTTTGCACTGAAAACTTAGTAATTTTACATTACCGGTAAATTTTTCGTAAAAATTCGGTAAACCGTTTTACTGGTTTTTAAAAAAGCCCATTAAATGGATTCCCTAAATGGCGTAGATAAATAGAAAATAGAGTGTACTAAAAAAATAATAAAAGCTCTTCGAAAGCCCCCATACTAGAAAATCGCTTGAAATCCGATCACCGAAAATTTTTTTTAATCGTTTTTGTCGATGATCAAGAAAGGTCAAAATAAGGACATAATTTTGCGTCCCATATTCAGAGGAGAGAAGGACTAAAAATTTCCTTCAACGAGATACGCTTCAACGCTTGGTTCAAATCCGATCGGCGCCACTTTTTTTTGTTGTTTCTCGTGATCGTTAGGAAAGGACAAAATGAGGACATATTTCTGCTGCCCATTAAATTTTCATTCGAGTGAAGGACTAAAAATGCGCTTCGCCCGCGCGTACGTACACATCTCGTGTGTATTGGGGTATGTTGAAATATACTATTTCTGAAGCTTCTGGAAAACTTTAACCGAAAGACCAGTCTAATGATCTCTAATCTTTCTCTGCACCTTTTTGTGTCATAGAGGTGGAAGAAGTTGCTACCAAAATACAAAAAATATCTTCTCGTTTCAATTTTATTTCCAAATAAGTATTTTGCCACAATTCGCGACTCATACGGAAATAATCTTTTGAAATTTGAAATCCCTTTTTTCAGTTTTCATCGCTATTTAAACATAACGGAGAAAAATTCATAGCAGCACAAGCCCATTGCACTTACATATACTGGGCTTGCAGCAATCGTCCTTTTTCATACTACACTGTTAAGAGTAAGAAGCGAAATTATTTCAAATCTATGTTGGTGAAACTTGGTTCCATACCAGACCTCCATGGCTAATGCAGGAAAAGGAAAGTTTGAGTAAAGCACAAAGAACGAAAATTATGAATAAGACTTTCATGTTCAGGTAAACTTTTGCAATTTATTGTTTTCTTGTCGTTAATGGAACTCTCTTTACATACAATTTCGTGTGCAAAGCGTAACGATTTCGAAATTGTACCACTTTAGGAAGTCCCGTATTAACAATTAACGTTAACGTTAACGTTAACACGATTTTCCAATCTCTTAAGGAGTTTTTCTGAATGATACGGGAATAAACCTTTCATAAAAAAACTGTTCAAGACCGTGCCGCAAAATGGTCCATTGTCATTTTACACTCGTCTCTGTGTATTGCGGAAGGGGACCTAACACGATAGATTAATATTCATGACATGGGGTAAAAGAACTTCCTCCGACCATGACGTAGTCGGAGAGCCGGGAAGAAGACTGTCATTAATTCAAAGCAGAGCCCCATGGCAGGGTGTAAACTAATCTACCGCAGACGCGGAGGTGAGCCCCAAAATGTCAATATAACAAATGGATGGTAATTGAGGGGTAATATTGGAATAAACGAAAATGGACAACGCCCCAAAATGATGGGGCCGAGTTCGGTTTTTTCTTTGTTCCCAATCTCATTTTCATTCCAGGTTTGTTTATGTCGGGTTTCGAACATTTTCGAGAGATATATAGCGCCACCCTCGTAATCGTCCAATCAAGCACTGCCACAGTTATCCAGCTTAGCTTAATAGTTTTTAAAGAAATAAAATATCATTCCTAGAAATCTTCGGAACTCGTTCCATTTCACCATCATAAAGTTATGTGGCAGACGAATAAATTTACGAGCGTTTCTAGTAGATAAATAGAATGCCAATGCCAATATATATTTTTTTAAATTTTAATGAAAAGTTCTTCTCGTCTGCTAACTTAAAAAAAACAGACAGACACCAAAAGATGTGCCTCGTTATTGGAATTCCATCGTAATGTTGAATATTACACAATTTATGTCCACAGCAGTAGCAATCCATCACGTCCTTTTAGACATGAAAAAATCATGCAAAGAGATATAACCAAAATATATACGACGATACAACCACGTTCAATTTAACTATAAAAAAGTCTGATTCTGATATGTTCAAGTTGTAACGGAAACGAACAAAAAAGGTATCGTAGCCATGTATTTGCAGCAAAAGGTGAAATGAAATTTTTCAGTCGATAACAAAAGAGCCATAAAGAGATTTTGAGTTCTCGTTTATATTTTTGTTACAAGTTCAATATATCTTCATCTTATGGTAGCATTGGGTAGCTGTGTATATCGGTAATTTATAGGTTATCATTTTCTGGTATCGTTGTAGCCGATCAGCATCGAATGAAGCAATTAATTTCAGTTATAAGTTTTCACGTAAAAATGATTACATAAAGTCCTTAACAATTTTGTATACACGGAAAGTCTAGTGCGTGTGAACGGTCCCTGCGTTTTTAGATTGGAGTTTTAGGGTAGGTTTTGCTTACCATCTCCTCATAAATTGTAGCTGACATTAAAATGTCGCTTCTCACTGAACAATATCATATCAAACTAGGAAATTTGTATGTTTGAGACCTTCCTGAATCCCCGAGGAACGTAGTATTAAAATTTTGAAGGATCTCGTAGTTCTTCAACGAAATCTATTATAAATTGAGTAGGCGACGGCTCTGTGGCCAGAACTAGTTCAAAGAAAATCGCTCACAAGTGCATGAAAAAGTGAACGAAGGGCTTTAAAAGAAAATTGTATAAAAGCCAGCATAGTTGGTAGAGCAAACGTTATTCCAAACAAATACACCCAATCGGTTGAAAATATCTTTGTTACAACTACAAATATTGCAGTTTTTCTATTGAACCTATCGTATCGGACAATGGCAACATAATCATAAAAATATATTGGGGCTGTCGAGTCATAATAAAAGGGAAACCTTTTTTTATTACCGAGCTTCTCTTTAACATTGTAGAAAATGGCCACACAATCATCGGCAAATGTACACCTTCATAAATAATTGTTTCATTCTCGCAACATCCCAAAGAGTGTAAGTAGATACCTAATTCAATATTTAAATGGTACCTTAAACCTCCGGGGAATGTGTAGCATTTAACCGGTTTCACTGTTTTTTTGCCCAACATTTTCTTTTGACCATTTTAAAAATGTATAAGGCTTGACAGTTTCTGTGTTTTTCATTTCCGTTTTTCAGTTGAGTTTATTTACGAAAAAAAATACAATTTTTAAATCTCTCCTCATTTAACCTTTAAATAATTCGGTATCGTTAAAATGAACAAAAGGCAACCGATCTTGGATGTGAAGAATGGCTTTATATACTACATTTTTCTGTTTCTATAAACATTCCCGAGTGAAAAACCGCCGAGCCGCAATAGATTATCGTTGTTTTTATTTTGGTCAAAAGAGATTTATCTGACACCATTTAAGGCACAAAATTGAAAGCATTTTTTCTGCAACATAAGACAGAAACTAGGTGCACGTCGGTGGTGCACCACACTGCAAGATGCTTTATAGTGAGGAGTGAGGAATCAAGTTCAAAGAAAAGCAAAATTAGTCGAGTTTTTTCAGAGATATGACCGAAAAAGTTGTCAAAATGATGATTTTCTAGGGTCTGTGAATCTTTTCCGCATATGTCACAAGATAAGCACGGAAATGCTCATCAAGGTGTTGAACAAAAGGAATGAGTCCCAGAAAACTCGAGGTAAAAAATTTGTGAGGGTTGGTTCATTGGTTCGGTGTTTAGGTACTTTCTGAGGGGATATTTTGTCCGAGGTGATATTTTGGTTGGGGACATTATTTTTTTGGGACTAACCCCTATTTTGGTTAGTAATTTCATCTTCCTTAAGTCGTTTACGACTCATCAGCACCTTGTCTTAAAGACTATCATCATGTATATGTATCACCACAATTGACCGCAGAGTGATAACAGACGCAATAATGAAAATATTTTTTATTTTATTCAATAAGTTGCGGCCTTTTCCCCTCGGGATACGCTACGGTTTGAAATCGTCATATAAGCAGACACGTGCCGTTCACAAAATATAAAATTAAGTGCACAATTTTTGCTTGTAACATAAATCGCTGCAAATGACATGAAACGCATGCATCCATTGATGCATCACTATGATGGTCGTGGGGATGATAGAAGATATGATTCGTTTCAGTATTCTTCAATTCTGGTTTTGAGATGTGAAAATAGAAGTAAGTTAAAGGAATACAAAGGCATTGTCATCAATACGATAAAAACCAACATGGGTGATTAACTGCACGCGTCCGTTAAACGAACAGAAAATAAATTTTAGCTTTATGGACGCCGTTATTTGTTTAACATAACCAAATATATCATTAGGCAGTGAGATAGTGTGAAAAAATAAGTGTTTACGATTGAATTCCGCACTGCTGTGTACAAATTACACAATTTCGTTAGAGTCGATCAGCATTTATTTCTATGGAAGGGTGCTAAAAATAGTGGAACGAAACATTTCAACGACTTCGGGGTGTAAACTTTGAATTCGGTCGGTTTGGCTCAATTTGTGGTTAAGTTGTTTCGATTGATTTGGTTTTGCTATTTTTTACATAGAATTCGTCGGGGTGTGTGCAATTTAGATTTTTCAGATCTTTCGTCCTACAAATTACCTATAATAATTACATAATAACGAAGTGAAGAAACGACAAAACAAAATTAAATCGACGAGAAATAAATATTGTTTCGTGTTACCTTGTCATTTTGTGGGTTTTAATTGTCGCTTTTAGACCCGTACGAAGAACGAAGTTCTTCGAAAAAGGGTCTATTGCGTTTACCACGGAGTTTGTAACCAGTCGAATTTGGACCCGGGAGTTGGTTACTTTTTCGTTTGATCCGAATCTGCAAAAAAAATTTTGTCCATCTGTCATCACAATAACACGAGTAAAACTTGACCGATTTTCAAAATATTTTTTTTATCTGAAAGGTAATCGAAAAAGCTTTTATTGAATTGAATCTGGGCACTGTCGGCCCAAGGGCCGCCGAGCTAGGGCTGTTTAAGTGGTTTTTGGTCTTTTGTACATAACTCGAGTAAATGTTTTCCGATTTTCAAAAACTTTTTATTGTTTGAAAGGTCTAGGCATAGCTGGCAATTTATGGAAGAAACTTTTTTGATTTTCAGCATTTGGACCCAGACAGAATCCTAAAATTGAGTCTATACCAGGGTCCAACGATAGGGTAAATCTTATTCGATTTTCAAAAAAAATTTCTTTTCCTGAAAGATAACCAAAAAATTGATTACGAAATTGGGCAAAATCGGTCAAAAACTTGCGAAGTTACGGTCGAAAAAGTGGTCAAAAACGTGAACGCCAAACTCACGCTACTCGACCCTGCACGATATTTGGTGGTTTTCGTGGATATTCCTTTTATGATTAGGTTGCTATGTTGTAGAGAAACAACGGACGAACTTTGTTCATTTTTTGTTCATGGAACTATGGGTCATAGACCTTTCCTAAGTACTCTAGGTCGGTTCTAAATTCTGGGCTTATTTTAAGGGTTTGAAGAGATTTTTAGCGCCGTTGCTTCGTACGGGTCTTTGTGCTGCATTGGACGTAAGGAAGTGATAGAGCGATTTAGGACCACTTTAGCTAAAATTGTCTCGAGGACTGCTGTCAAAATGAGAGAAAGAAACGAGAAATGAAAGCGTCATTCCAAATTTAGAGAAAAGAAATTCAAGCTATTTCGTCCTGTCTCAATTATTTTCATTCATAAATGTTTGACAGCAGTCCCCGAGACAAGTCAAAATAAAACTGATCTGCTCTCTGAAACTCTCTTATCCCCTTCAGGTCCACATACATATACCACTGACCGCGAAGGGGCAGTGTTTTCATTTCGTTTTAATTTTTTCCCGCAGAATAGAAAGTAGAATAAGTGAACAACAGATTGAACATAGAATAAGTGAACATATTCTTTGCGTGTGAAATCAAAACTAGTAAATACCCCCGCCCCTAAGGGCTACGCGGACATTAAGCATTCTTGTCCGCTAGGTCGGAGATTTGCGACTTTAATACTAAAATGTATTCAAGGGTGTGCAAAGTTAGATGTAGATGAATAAGAAATGTAGAAATAGTAGTATTTTAGTGGTTATCATAAGGTTACGCAAATCTGGGTTTCCCCCGTATTACCATTTTCCCGTAAAACCGTTTTGCCGATCTACCGTTTGCTATATACTATCATAACGTCTGTACTACCGTTTTCCCCGTGCTACCGTTTCACCCGTACTACCGTTTCCACCATACAACACTTTTCCACGTACTACAATTTCCTCCGTACTACCATTTCCCCGTACAAACGTTATCACCGTGCTACTATTTCCCCGTACAACCGTTTCTCCCTACAATTTCCTCCTCACTACTGTTTTCCCCGTACTACCATTTCCCCGTACTAACATTTTCCCGTACTAACATTTCCCCCGTAAAAGTTGTACTGCATCCACTATATCAAAATAAAAGCATTGTGATAAAGGATTACCAACTACATTAAGACCTCATACCAAGAAAGTATCTTCAAGGTAAAAGCAATTTTCGAGTTATAATTTTATTCCGCAGAAATGTAAATGACTCCAAAAATGAATGGGTTTTTCTAACATTGATTTCTCATGGGCGACTATTTAGTAAACGTAGCACCACAACTATTTCTACCACGGTTACGAATGGGAACGTCCAACAGTAAACAATTTCGGTAATATTTTCTATTTGTTTTTTTTTTATAAAAATAATGGTATTTCCCTCTATCTGTATTACAAATGGGTTTCTTTTGTTTGTGTTCACAAACCTTTTTCTGATTACTTTTTTTCTTGTATTGTAGAAGTGAATGTACAAAGGATTCCTTATAAATTAACCCAATATAGGTAGAATATTCTATTATATGCACTCACGACATTGTTGTATATCATCTGACGTCCAATCGTGATAAAAAGAGTTTTTGTTCGATATGAAATGAATAGACCTAATACATAAGTAGACTTGAACCGTTTATGAACTTGCACTCTTGAATTAATCTTTTGTGAATTAAACCATTTCAATTTGGATGGAATTTTTCTACGAAATGAAAAAAAATCTCTAATCACGCATTCAATAAAAAGACCAACAAAAGCATTTCTGACCATCATCAGTCATGAATTGAGTGCAATCCAAAATTAAAAAAAGAGAAATTCGTTTCCCATAATTTGATTATGTGAAATGCTTCGTGACAACTGCTCGTTACCGATTACAAATGTAATTGCACACATTTCTAAACGACAATTCCATAAACAAATTTTAGTTTTGCGGTTATTTGAGGTAATTAATCAAGAAAATGTTCAAGGTAAGTATGTTTTGTCCGAGGTTGTGCCCCAACTTTGCCTTTTTCGAATTAGTTTTTGTGAAACTCTCAACAAAGTTCAAGTTTCAAAGTTTCTGTTGCTTACGTTGCATTTAAAAATGTATAAAACTTAATTACTGTAGTTGAAGAAAGCATTTATTGTCATCAAGAATTTCCAGTAGAGTCAGTGGCGGAAAAGCTCAGTTTATATCTGTAATATCTGACATTATGTCTTCTTGATTCCGAGTTTTAGAATTCATAAGGAAAGCAGCAGTCTGGTGTCACAATTTAAAGTATTTTCTGTAACAGTACTCACCAGTACCTCGATATTGGCGTACTGAGATTTTCGGTACAGAACTGACTTTTGAATGTCCGCCAGTGTCGTTAACCAAATGACACGGCTCCGGTGTTATCATTTCCCTGTGTGCCAAAAACTTGAAAATTAAATCTTAAAAGTATTCGCCTATGCCAAGCTAAGCAACTCATCATCGGATTTCGTGGACATTTTTGTAGTTGCTAAAGATCATTCATAGTCGACATGTGACCCAGACTTGCATGTAATTACTGTCTTAATAGAGTAAGCTTCCTCGGCCATGAATTCCTCCGTAGAAATTGCGACTTTGGCGAGGAGTAAGATCAACATGAGTTCATTTTTGGACCCATACGGTCCTATACGTTTACTACAAACAACTTTATTGTAACATGGGGTAGATCGAGGCGAGAGTCAGGGGGATGCATGTAGAATCGTCTAGAGATGACGAATCAGCAATAAAACAAATGTCCGGTCGTCCGTCTTCACGTTTTTTCTAACCGACTCAATCGATCACCCCTGAATACAATGTCTCATGATTAAAGTTCGAAGATGAGCAAAATCGGTGTAGTAGTTCCGGGGATCTGTTCGAAGAAGTGTCCATAAACATGGATTCGGAGAGTCGAAGTACAAAAAAATTATTTCGTTGTTGGGTCCGGCATTTGTGACGCAATTTTTTGAACAAAACGTAATTTTGTTTTAAAAAAAGTGCGGTAATTTTACACTTTACCTTTGAAGAGATTTTTTGCACGAGATATTAACTGTTTGCAGTTGTCATTGAAAAAATATTTCTCCGAAAAAAACTAGCTTCGGAAAAAATTTTCTCAGAAAAAAAATTTCTCCGAAAAAAAATCGTCGACAAAAAAAATGTTTCCACGAAAAACAATTTTCTCCAAAAAAAAAAAATCGTACGAAAAAAATTTTCTCCGAAAATTTTTCTGCAAAATAATGTTTCTCAACAAAAAATTTTTCTCAAAAAAAATTCTTCCAAAAAAAATTTTTCTCCAAAAAATTTTCTCTGAGAAAATTTTGCTAAAAAAATTTTCTCAGAGAAAACTTGCTAAAAAAGTTTTCTCAGAGAAACTTTTTTGGAGAAATTTTGTTTTTTTGGAAGATAATTTTTTTGGAGAAAAATATTTTGTGAGAAAATTTTTTTTGGAGAAAAATTTTTTTGGAGAAAAATGTTTCTCCAAAAAAATTTTCTGCTGTTTTTCGCACCAATCTCTATAACTTTTCCGAAGAAACCAACTATCTAGCTATTCTAATTCAAAAGATAGCAAAAAATACAAGATGACGTAACTCTGACATATTGGCCACCATTTTCTTAGAATCACAAAAAATTCTACTCGCAAATCTTTATAATTTTACCGAAGAAACCAACTCTCTAGCTATTGCCACTCCGGAGCTAAAATTCGAAAACTCCGAGCATTGCGTGAAAAAACACAAAATTGACCACTTTTCTACATGTAACGGCTTTTTCCAGAATTTTCCAGGAAAAGCGGCCAATGAAATTTTTCATTTGGGGCATGATGTGAGATGAAGCATTTCACATTTTTCAACATTCGATAAATTTGTACGATGGTCATCATTTGTATCTCATGTTTCGGTTGCTTCTCTATCTATCTCTTTTTTTGTTTTCTTTTCTCGACTAAAATTTTCCTTCTTGCTTTTTCTTCTATAACTTGGCTCGATTCCCACTTTTGTAGATTCGAACTTCTTTTGAACGGTGCACGGGCTTGTTTCAAATCTACTTAAATCTTAGGAGTTGTGCAACATATAGACTTTCGAAATTTGGCTATGAAAGGAGTTTAGGAGTGTGTTGTATTGTACGAGTTTCATAGAAATTAAATCATACGGGCGAACTGAACATTCCGACCACAACCAATTAACTCAAACTTAATGCACACAACACTTTATCCTGTTATTGTGTTGTTATTTTCGTTCTAGTTTCAGACTTTTCCTTTGAAAACTTAATGCTTCTTCAACTAAAGTTATTTATGTAAATTCATTACCATCATTGCTCTTAAATTTCTTAAAAAGTTAGAAAATTTAGCTGAAATACTTGAACTTTCTTTGTTTATTCTGTTGAGTTTCGTAAATAATAATTTATTATTGTTACAAGTGATTAAATTGCTGTGCATAAATACTTTTTTCGATTAAGTTTTCATTTGGAAAAATTTTGAAAAAACTAAGAAAACGTGTTGAAAATGTTGCCTTTTGGTACATTATTGTCACTATAGGCCAAATCATATTACGACTGACGGATTTCGAAATTTTCCGTTTTCGTTGTCACCTTTATCCAATTCTTTATGCTTTACTATTTCGTCTGCTATTTTATTCAAAAATTTGTAGCGCTAATTGATGTTATAATGTTAGAAACATGTTGCCGGATTGATATACTTGAGCGCCTTCATGTTGTGGACATTAGGAAAAATTTGGTAAATTACTCTTCATTTCAGATATTGATTTCTGTCCTTACCTTTTACCTGGCTAGCATCATATTTTTCATTTTCCTTGCCTTAGCCTTCTTAGAGTGAAAATCATGAATGAGCAACGGCTTTTATTACAACGAAATTTCATTATTTGCTATATGAGTATTTTCGATGCTATTTTTCAACACAATAAAGTAGTTATGCTTAGACTAACAATAAAATAAAATGTAACACACAACAAAACATTCCAAAAGAGCGCCTTAATGAGATTATTTAGGTATAAGTAAATGGAAAAGTACGAAAAACAAAAGGGGAAAATGCCAAATATACGATGTGGTTCTGGGTTCTGTTTAACCAAACGAAAGGAAATAATTAATTTTTTTCTCCAACAGATATGCCTAATTAATAAAATAAATGTTTTAATTAATTTCATCTTAGATGAGAAATTGCGTTCAGAAATGTTTTCCGGATAAGCATCAGAATACATTAAGCATAAAGAAAACATTGTGTACACAACAAGCTCAAGCACACAATGGTCAAAAAAACCCATAAAATCGAATACGACACTAAATCCTAGAGACAAATTCACGCTCAATTGAATCACTAACGATAACTCGGTGGATAATAAAGTCCCTCACAAACTATACATTCAGTTAATCACGCGCCGTTTAATTTTATCTTTTCTATAGCATA
The DNA here is from genome assembly GCA_029228625.1 of Pseudolycoriella hygida. NCBI lineage: Eukaryota > Metazoa > Arthropoda > Insecta > Diptera > Sciaridae > Pseudolycoriella > Pseudolycoriella hygida. The sequence continues at coordinate 32,903 of WJQU01005928.1, forward strand.
CTTCAGGTTGAACAAACCAGCACAATGAAAACACCGATTCCCTGAAATAAAGATATCATTTTCAAAACCGAATTTCCATTAAACTTAATTGAGTTTTACTTTAATTACAATGATGATATGCAATTTTCCATTTAAAATTTTCTTGTGTGTATGAAAAACCATTAATTTTCCACTTTTATTGTGCCCTTTTGCCGTATCATGTCATGAGTTTGGTATTGTATGAATTCACCGATAACAAGTTCGGTTAGTTGGTTAGTACATATTTACCTAATGAACAACATACTATTGCAAAGTTCTGTTTTTTCGATAATTTAAAGCACGTGAATTAGAGTTTTACGGGAGCGATGGTTATTATGATTATGCATTAATTTTACCCCAAAATACAAAATTTCATTACCAAAATTAGTTTACAATATTTCGTTACACCTCTATCTGTACGAACCATTCACGAAACAAAGTAGAAACGTACATTCGCTTTCGCTATCGCATTCGTGTTGTATGATAGAACATTTTCTTTAAAGTGGCCATCGTTGCACACCACTTCATATGGAGTGGTAGATGTCAAATCATCAAATCTTTCGCCAAGAACGCGTCCGATAAAAACGATATTTTTCCAAAGTAACTTTTGTTAAAAAAATTGTTAATTTCAAAAAACTACCTCAATAGCAGAGGCCTGCATATGGTATACTGTTTCACTACGAAAATTCATGGTCAAATATAGGACCATTTTGTTTTGGTCCAAAACTAAACCATTATTAAATGGTAAGTAGTATCACCAGTTACTTTTGTGGTACTACTAAATACTAATATTTATTAGTTCTTCATAAAACCAAAAATTGTTTAAATTTAAAACTACACACATTTTAGTTACTTATTTAACCGTTTTTATTTGGTCATACATTTGACCAAATTTTTTTGGTAATAAGTAAGACTATGAAATTTTTAGTAAATTGTAAAACCACCTTTTTTTTAAGTCAATAAGATGACTGGAAAATATTTCAGTATTATTTGAAACCAATTTAAATTGGTTAAAGGATATACCATTTTAATATGGTGTTACGATATCCTATTTTTTTTTTTTTTTGGTTCAACCTTGCACCAGTTTTTTCTTGGTTTAATTTTATACCATATTTTTTTGGTTTAATTTTGTACTAATTTGTTTATGGTTTAATTATTCACTAAAATTTTATAGTTTAATAATAAACCAAAAATTTTTGGTTTAAATTTGAACCAAAGTGTCGATGACTAATAAAAAACGTGTCGACGGCATTACGTTGGTCCGATGTTCAAAAGGACAATGCGTAACCTGGAACGCAACGACAATTGCGGTAAATTCAGCACACTTGAAGGTTTATGGAATTCCTGTGGATTCTTTTGGATTTCTCTAGCACTGTTTAACTTCCATCAGGTTTTTTGATACTTTTCGGTAATTCGGTTCCAATTGCTTCTAAAACTACTGATATGAGAACAAAAACCCTTTAAAAGGGAAAGTCTTTGTTTCTTCTTCCAAAACAACCAGGCCCGTATCTATGGGCAGGTTAGGGCAGGCACTGCCTGCCCCAAATTTGGTTTTGCCTGCCCTACCAGCGGCTAAGAAAAATTAAAGTATGCGTAAAATTTGAATAAAGCTTAGAAGATAAGCTTTACATAAGAAATTACACCATTGCAATACCTGTATGACACCTTCATTTTGTTACACTTTGTTGTTGTCTGTTCCGCTTTTTATTTATTACATGAGCAAATCACTAGTGTTGCTTTTTCAACTTTTGACAGATTTATCATAATTCGATTAGCATATACATTTTGCGTAGTTTTAATTGTGACTATGACATCGAAACAGACAAAGCTGACACATTTTTTGAAAGTGAAAAACAGCAACGAAATCGATGATAGCAACATTTCAGTCGTCCGCCACAATAGTATAATTGTAATCGCAGACAAAGAAAATGTATTATCATCTGTTGAAGCGCAACTACCGAGTGTAATCAAAAGAGGTAACCTCAAAATCAAACGCTGAAATACAATTTCGTGTCTCTACATATCTCGTAATTGAATTACAGCAGAAGAAGTACTGCAGATCAACACAACTCCGCCCGATTTGCTTTCAAATACCGTCAGTCGAACGATTCCTACGTCAATCAAATCTTTTATATTTCCAAGGACAAATGGACGTTGCTTCCGAGTTGATTGGTTTCAGAACTTCAAGTGGTTGGAGTATTCCATCGTTCGGGACGCCGCTTTTTGTTTTCCTTGTCGTATGTTTGCTCCAACGCACCCAAAGTCAAAAACGTTTGCTATCACCGGATTTAATAGTTGGAAAAACGCTCTTAATAAGTCGCATGGATTCTATAAACATTAGAGCACTTCCATTCACAAAAATTGTATGTGCACATGGGAAGAAAGATTAAAGGCAAACGATGGCGCGATTAAGCCAGTATCTGAATTGCTAAGTAGTACCATCCTGGAGAAACGAAGATTTTATATGAAAGCGATAATTGATGTCATAATTTTTTTGGTCGAAAATGAGCTGGCATTCAGAGGAGAATGGGACGATGAGAACCACATCGAAAATGGTGTTTTTCGACATCTTTTCGAATTTAAACTGAAAGACAGCGAACAGCTTCGTGTCTGTGAAAAGTCTATGCCAAGAAACGCGACGTATTTGTCACCACAAATTCAAAATGAAATTATCGAAATATTAGCAAGAATGGTCCAGCAAGCCGTGGTACATGATATAAATGATGCCGACGTTGAATTCTTCACGTTACTTGTCGATGGTACTAAGGATCGATCCCACACAGAATGCGTGTCAATAGCCGGTCGTTACGTAAAAAATGGACAGCCCCAGGAGTCGTTGATAAGTTTGGAGACTACAGAAAAATTCGACGCTAAAACCAATGCTGAATTGGTGCTTCAAAGTCTCGAAGATTGTGGACTGGATTCCAAAAGAATTTTAAGCCAGTGTTGTGATGGAGCAAACGTTATGAGCGGCGATGACGGCGGCATGCAAAGAATAATTCAGATCATATTACGGCGACTTATTCCGTATGTCCACTGTTTTAATCATCGGCTTCATCTGGTTATCGTATTCGCACTCGACAACGTTAACATGGTCCGACTGTTTTTTGACAACATCAAGTTAGTTTACACATTTTTCCACCGTCCAAAGATTCAAATATTGTATCAAGGCTCAGCAATCCTAAAAGTTATTGAAACGCGTTGGGCCGGTCATGTCAGAGCAACGAACGCTATTTACGAAAATTACACTGAAATTGTCAACGTTTGGCCGCAGGTATATTTTAAACCATAGCGTATAAGCGACGCAGAAACTATTTTTGAGAACACTTCCAAATTTTTTCACATTTTCCGAAATTAATTTCTGATTCTTTCAATTTTTCCAAAAAAACAAAATTCCGGAAAAATGAGAAAAATTTAAAAAAAATGAAAAAAACTATGATTAGTACATTTTGAAAGAATTCCAAGCAATCTAAAAAATAAAGAAACCGAATCACTCGAACAAACAGTAGCTTGCACAAATTGTTTTTGCAGTTAGGTTAAAGTGTGTCAAGGCTTTCCTTATTTTCATTTTGTTCTAAGAAGAAAGTTGTGGAAATTGTAAAAAATGCTCCTCACTACTCTATGTTTGACATTGCCTGAAACATTTTGATTGCAGGTTCGGGAGAAATCCGATATGAAATTTGATGCCGATGATATCGCCATAGCGACTGGACTCCAAAGGGCGACTCAGACACCAAAGTTTGTCTTTTTGCTAGTTTTCATGACAACGTTTTTAAACTTAATTGCTCCTGCAGACAAAATACTACAGTCCAGAGAGATATCATTTCGAGAGTCTATGCCAATAATTAAAAGCGTGATGAGTAAGGTGGAAGAATTGCGAAAGTCTTCAGAATATGAAAAAATTCTTCTACAATCTGAAGTTTTGTTGAAACAAACAAATATCGAAGAAGATGTTAGACCAAAAAGGAAAATCATAAAATCCTCACGGTTGCAAGATTCAATTATCACTGACTGCATTGGTGAGAGTGGTTAGGATTCGAGTGTGGAACTACGAATAGTAATTCAGTGATTGACATTTTTTCAAGTGAAATGAAAAGAAGATTTGAAAGCAATAAAGACATTTTGCTGGCAATCAGTGATGCTGGTGAATTCTGCCATGAAAAATTAAAGCCATTGGAAAAACTTGGAATAAAACTTCCGTCAGTGGAAGAACTCAGTGTGGCAAAAAGTTATATTGACAGACAACAAATAAAATACGAGGAAGTCCAAGAAGGTGAAAAGCAGTCTTTTAAAAATCGTTTCAAATTACTGCAAGAAATTTATTCAATGAAAGAGGCCTTTCCCGACGTTTACAAGCTATTGGCAGCTGTTGAGACTTTCGGCAGTGGCACAGCCATTTGCGAATGTGCTTTTTCCGCGCTCGATAGGATTGGGTCTCCAGAGCGTATTAACATGAATAATGACAGATTTCGAAACCTAACATACCTAGCGTTTGAGAAAAAAAGATTAAAAGATATTTCCGTTGACAAAGTTTTGCAAAGATTTAATGAAAATCCTCTCAGACGTATACAATTGTATTAGAATAAGAGTGTTGATTTTACCGTAATATATTTTTGCAATATTTTTTTTTTAATTTTGGGTTTTACGTGATAAAGATGCTGAGGCAAATGCCTGCCCTGAATATTGTGTCTAGATACGGGCCTGAAAACAACTGATATCAGTTGGTGTAACGCTTAAAGCTTCGAAACGCAAAAAATTCTTTTGAAATATTTTCACATTCTATTAAAAAAATGCGTCACAATGTAATGACTTTTCTATGCTTAAAATATAATAAAAAACTACGGCGATGAGAAGACACCCAGGAGGCTGCTATATTGGCTAAACACATTATCGTAAACACCACACTGACGAATGCGATAGTATTCTGAAACTTACTTGCCACTTTCGAAATAACAGTGAAGAAACGCCAGTCTGATCGCCAAAACGTCGTTTCTTCTCACTTTGGAGATTTTTCTTGACGCAAAGAAAAGTCGTCGAAATGAGAAGAAACGCCAAGAAAATTCATGAAATTGTGAAGAAACGCCAAGGTGAGCTCTAGTGTTCCAAGTTCCAGGACAAAAATATTCTCTACAAAATTAATCAAAGAAAAAATACTGAAATATATTCCCTTAACGTATTTTACGCCCTTAATTACGCAAGGGATAGTAATCTGTAACGTGATAATCTGTGATTTTACGCAACATGAAATGAAATAAGGACAAACAAATTAAAAGAAAGTTGTAAGATTCTTGCATAAACACGGCATACAATATTTAATTCAAGAACAACGACCTCTGTGGATTGTACATGTACATGTCGTTGATTTGATACTAAATATATGTAAAATCTGTCAACGCTGGATCGCCCAGTTTAAATTTAACGAACAAAACGAGCGCCAATTCTTTCAAAACTTTTGTAACTGGAAGAAAATCGTTTTGCCTAGGATACTTAATGCGTCACCCTCCTCTGATATCATAACTTTTGTAAGCAGACATAAAGATTTGCGTCACACCCTCACCCTGATTGGGTTTTTGTGCGGATATCAGTACATTTGTGAGTTTATCTCTCTACTAATATATTTCCTTATACTCTTGGTAAAAAAGAAATTTATCAAAAAATGTTTGGCCAACAAAAATTCTCAACTTTAGAACCGGCGACGCTAGGGAACCGAAGTGAACTTTCTCATATGTCTTGTTGAAGATATTTATTCCTTCTCTAATCTGAAAATTTAATGGGCACCAAAAATATGTCCTCATTTTGTCCTTTCCTAATAACATATTTTTGTAATAGTCTGTTTTTTAATAAGTTTTGTTTTTAGCGATTTTCTAGTTTGGGAGCTTTCGAAGAGCTTTTATTATTTTTTTAGTACACTCTATTTTCTGGTTATCTACGCCATTATGCAATTATCTGATTTCACATACGCAAAGGACAAATTGAGGACAAATTTTTTAATTAGAAAATTCAAGAGTCTGAACGTTTCTACGGGCATATTTAAATAGAGCTTTTAGTACAACTCCAAGAAAATAATCCTTTATAGTATTGTTTGAGGAAATGTTTTGAAAATTGTGAATATATATTCTGAAAGAACAAATTGAGAACAAATTTTTACTGTACTAAAGTTTTTAGTACAAAACACTTTAAAATCTAGTAATCCAATTTTACACTACGGAAGTGTCAGTACACTAATTTCAAAGTGTCAAGAATTTAGGACAAATTGAGGACAAATTAATGGCATCACCAATTTTTCTCTACCTTTTATAGTTTTCAAAAAAGGGATTTTGAGCTTTTTGGCGTTTTAGTACACCTCTATATCTCCGACCCCAAGGTAGGACAAATTTTTTTTTGTGTCGGACGCATAGGACAAATTGAGGACAAATTATTTGGGTAGGTGAAATAAAAATTTGAGTCGACGACTACACATTTGTAATTGCACCAAATAAAATACAATTAAAATCTGGTTTCTTTGAGCTCGAAAAACCAAGTGAACCACCAAATGTCGTATAGGATCGCGTAGCGTGAGTTGGGCCCACACTGAGGACTCTACAGCCCGAACCACTCAACAGATTTTGACTAATTTAATTTGCGTGATTTTTGGATGTCCATATATTTTCTTTAAAACCTTCAAGAGCGATTTCCGTTCTAATTTCGCAGAGATATAAGTGAAAAAGTTCCACTAAATTTCAAAAATAGATGTTTTTGACCACTTTTTCGAACGTATCTTCGAAAGTTTTCGACCGATTCTGCCCAAATTCAATCTTGCAATTAATTTTCTGATTATCTTTTAGGAAAAATAAAGTTTTTGAAAATCGGATAAGATTTAGCCGATTTATGTAGAAAAAACACGTTGGCCCTAGTAAAGACTCAGTTTTAGGCCCCTGGCTGAGCCCAAAAGCAAAAAATGAAAAAAGTTTCTTCCATAAAATGTCAGGCAGGCCCAGGCCTTCCAAACAGAAAAAAAATTATGAAAATCGGAGAAGATTTACCCGACTTATACTGGGCCTTTCATAAGAAACTGGACGCCTTATATGATTCTCTCAGTCATTCAATGTGAGTGTGAAAATGACAAATATAGTAGCTTGTCCAGTTTCATATGAATAGGTCCTGTATATAAAAGACCAAAAACCACTTAAACGGACCTAGCTGGGAAAAAAAAGTTTTTGAAAATCGGTTGAGTTTTACTCGAATTACAGTGTTGACAGACAGACGGACGGACATTTGTTTTTATTGTTGATTCGTCATCTAAGGACCATGATCGAAGCTCTCCCCCCTACTCCCGGGTCGAAATTGGGGTGGTTACAAACGTCGTGGTAAACGCATAATATCCCTTTTCGAAGAACTTCGTTCTTCGTACGGCTCTAAAAACTCAGACTCAGAGGGGTACGTCGCAAAGGGGGGAAGTCAAAATTTTGCTGTATATTTTTTTTGAATTTTTAATCGTATGAGACTTGCGTCACGGGCGCATTGTACTGTTACGAGAACCTTTAAGGTATATACAGTGTGAACTTCTCTAACAGTAAGTAATAAAGCAAATTAAATCAACAGAATCTTGTTTCAAATTTAAACCAAGAAATGTTGGTGCAATATTAAACCAAAAAATTTTGGTATATTAGTAAACCACAAGTAAATACCTCCGCCCCTAGCGGCTACGCAGGCTTTATCATTTTCGCTTTAACATTAAAGGGTAGGTTACGTAGTCGAAACTCCCGCCCCTAGGGGCTACGCAGGCTTTATCATTTTCGCGTGTTGTCTATTCAGAGAGCCATTTTTTTTTTCGTTTTAAATAATGATGCGTAATGTTTCAACTTCCCCCGTACTCCACTTCCTCCGTGGAACGTATGCAACGTTCCCCGTATTCCACTTCCCCCGTATTCCACTTCCCTCGTATTCCACTTCCCCCGTATTCCACTTCCCCCGTATTCCACTTCCCCCGTATTCCACTTACACCGTATTCAACGTTCACCGCATTCCAAATTCGCCGTATTCAACTTTCCCCGAATTTTATTTCTTCGTATTCCACTCCACCGTATTCCACTTCCCCCGTATTCCACTTCCCCCGTATTCCACTTCCCCCGTATGCCACTTCCCCGTATTCCACGTTCACCGTATGCAAAGTTCACCATATTCAACTTTCCCCGTATTCCAAGTCCCCTTATACCACTTCCCCCGTATCCCACCTCCTCCGTGGAACGTATGCAACGTTCACCGTTTTCCACTTACGCCGTATTCCACTTCCCCCGTATCCCACGTTCACCGTATGCAAAGTTCACCGTTTTCAACTTTCCCCGTATTCCAAGTTCTCCGTATTCCAAGTTCCCCGTATACCATTTCCCCCCTGTTCCACGTTCACCGTATGCAATGTTCCCCGTATTCAACTCTCCTCGTATTCCAAGTTCCCCGTATTCCACTTTCCCTGTATTCCACGTTCACCGCATGCAACGTTCACCGTATGCAACGTTCACCGTATGCAACGTTTACCGTATTCCAAGTTCCCCGTATTCCACTTTCCTTGCATTCCACGTTCTCCGTATGCAACGTTCACCGTATGCAACGTTCACCGTATGCAACGTTCACCGTATGCAAGGTTCACCGTATTCCACTTCCCCGTATTCCACGTTCACCGTATTGAACGTTCTCCGTATTCCACTTCCCCCGTATTCTACTTCCCCCGTATTCCATTTCCCCCATATTCAACGTTCACCGTATTCCACTTACCCCGTATTCAACGTTCCCCGTAGTCAACTTTCCCCGTACTCCAAGTTCCACGTATTCCACTTTCCTTGCATTCCACGTTCACCGTATGCAACGTTCACCGTATGCAACGTTCACCGTATGCAACGTTCACCGTATGCAACGTTCACCGTATGCAACGTTCACCGTATGCAACGTTCACCGTATGCAACGTTCACC
>WJQU01005928.1:42366-52599 GCA_029228625.1 Pseudolycoriella hygida
ACGTTCACCGGATGCAACGTTCACCGGATGCAACGTTCACCGGATGCAACGTTCACCGGATGCAACGTTCACCGGATGCAACGTTCACCGGATGCAACGTTCACCGGATGCAACGTTCACCGGATGCAACGTTCAACGGATGCAACGTTCACCGTATGCAACGTTCACCGTATGCAACGTTTACCGTATGCAACGTTCACTGTATGCTACGTTCACTGTATGCAACGTTCACTGTATGCAACGTTCACCGTATGCAACATTCACCGTATGCAACGTTCACCGTATTCCACTTCCCCCGGATTCCACTTCCCCCGTATTCCACTTCCTCCGTATTCAACGTTCCCCGTATTTCAAGTTCCCCGTATTCAGCGTTGCACTTGCTATGTATTCTACTCTGACACTTCCCCGCCCAAATCTCTAAGACGACATCTTGACTGACTTTTAGCCGATTTTCAATTATGACCCGTTTTTTACCCATAACTCCCTTATTTCAGAACAATATCCCACCCGGAACATGTTTTCTCGACGTTTTGCACCATACCCGACAACATATCAAAAAAAAATTTTCAATAATTTTCGGGCAGCGGAGCAAATTTTTGTCCATTTTTGCCTCCTTTGATCGACCTAGGGCACCGAACCGCTCAACCGATTTTCTTTAAATCGGTTTCTCTACCTTCGCACTTCCGAAACCTTTCATCTGACACCTCACTGGCCTCATTCCGGCAACTACCGGCCGAGATATTGGTTAATAAGTGCTCCAGCTCTGGATAAAATCGCCAAATAATGCCCTATAGCTCGGTAGTATGAAACTTTTTCACCCAACATTGTTCAGCAATTTTGTTGCCCCAAGCCTCCACTATCGACTGGCACTCAAAAGTTATCTCTACTTTGTCCAGCTTTGTTCTACTTTGTTCTACTCATCAAGATCAACAACTTTCCCGAAGAAACCAAACGCGTAACTATTCTAAACAATGTCCAACCGCCCGACATTTTCACCAATGCTGGTGACTTCTACTCACTAAGCTCTAAGACTTTGCCAAAGAAACCTATCGCCCAACTCCCATACATTCGAAAATATTTTTAAAAACATAAAAATTGACCCAATGTCCAACTGCCCGACATTTTCACCAATGCTGGTGACTTCTACTCACTAAACTCTAAGACTTTGCCAAAGAAACCTATCTCCCAACTCTCATACATTCCAAGATATTTTTAAAAACATAAAAATTGACAAAATGTCCAACTGCCCGACATTTTCACCAATGCTGGTGACTTCTACCCACTAAACTCTAAGACTTTGCCAAAGAAACCTATCGCCCAACTCCCATACATTCCAAGATATTTTTAAAAACATTAAAATTGACCCAATGTCCCACTGCCCGACATTTTCACCAACCAAAAAAATGTATAAACAAAATCAAAGCATCATTTCGTTCCATACAAATAATTCCTTACAAAGAAAATATTTGAATACGCCACATGATTTCATTTCATACAAATAAAAAAAATATTTGAATACGCCACTTAATAAACAAACGTAAATGCATTGAGAATATTAGTGAATGAAGCCACATGCATAAAATAGTTTTTTCGTTTATTGCTTCTTACATGTACGCACACACACACACGTAAATATTCTCCCTGAAATTACTTGAACAAATCTCTCATACAAAATTTCTAATCATTTTTCGTTGTATAAATTTTATACTTCACAGAAAGTACGCAGTTTTAAATGTAGAAATACCACTTTTTAATTCGCTTGGAAGTATCGCCGGTTGGTGATGTCCAGCGCTAAGCGTCGTTGCAAAACGATGCTAGGTGCGGATGGCGATACTGTTCTTATTATGGGAGACCGCTCCCATAATAAGAGCGCATTATTTTTGTTAGACTGCTTCACTGCGGTCCAGAATTAACAAAAGGAACGTCTCTCGTTCTCTGTCTCTAGGTTTCCCTTGTGGTTTTCTCTTTCTCTTTTGGGTTAAAAAAAGCAATGCAAAAGGGTTTAGTTCCTCGGAACTCTTCAAGCAGGTCGGACGTAGATAGATTCGCATGTGAATCTACTTTTGCATTGCCTTTTTTTGATTCATATAAGGCAATGCAAAACGACTTTTTGCTTTAGTTCCTCGGAACTCTTCAAGCAGGTCGGACGTAGATAGATTCACATGCGAATCTACTTTTGCATTACCTTTTTTTTGATTCATATAAGGCAATGCAAAACGACTTTTTGCTTTAGCTCCTCGGAACTCTTCAAGCAGGTCGGACGTAGATAGATTCACATGCGAATCTGCTTTTGCATTGCCTTTTTTTGAATCATATAAGGCAATGCAAAAGAATCTACTATTGCATTGCCTTTTCTTTGGCTTTCGGCTTATAAAAGGCAATGCAAAACGACTTTTTGCTTCAGTTCCTCGGACTCTTCAAGCAGGTAGGACCTATGTTGGTTCACGCTGGAAATTTGTGACCGGCAAACCGACAGAAAAACAGACAAACTTTTGAATTTTATAATTATAAATACAATTTTAGTGCACAATTAAAACATAAACAAATTAGTACAAAATTAAACCAAGAAAAAATATGGTATAAAATTAAACCACGAAAAAACTGGTACAAGGTTAAACCAAAAAAACAATGGTTTTAAATAAAACCTAAATTCACTGGTATTAAATAATACCAAAAAATTTTAGTAATATCGAGGACTATTTAAATTCTAGTTAAACTTATTACCAAGAAATTTTTTGCTAACATGCTGCACCATTTATTTTGAGTTAGAAATTAAACCATAAAATATTTAGTTTTTCTAGAAACTAAGAAATATTGGTTTAACACAACACTAAAATTTGCTCCAGTTATAAATAATACCATAAGTTAAGTAGTACTAAACATAACCAATTCCTAGTTTTCACATTCTGGTCGTTTTTATAACTACTACTTGTCATAGTTTAATTTTATACTATTTATGGAAAATCAAAAAATAGAGAAACAGTAGACCATGCAGGTCTCTGGTTTAAAGTCCACCCTTGTATCAACATTACAGTCCCCCCCTAATTCCTTTATGACAAACGAAGCATCTCCATAACAAAAATAAAAAGAATAATAATAGCACAGCTAATAAATACACCATACATACATACATTATATACCACCTGAATCGAAACGAACGACTAGGTTCGAACGACTTAAAATAATTCCAAATGCAAGATATCCAAACGAATTCATAATTCCTGTACTTCAAAACGTTCAAAATATTACTTCATCTAGTCGTTCGTTTCGATTTAGGTGGTATATAAGAAAGTATATTGTTCATAGAAGTCATCATTCTGTGACCGAGTGCGCTGGTATACGCATGGTCTAGTAGACAATGTCGTTGTTGATATCGTTGTTGGTGTGCTAGTTTTTTCGAAATTGCTATTGGCTTCTTGGAGTGGCCTTGGAGTGGAGGCGTATGGAGCCGTATGGAGCCGTATAATCGCTTTCAGTGATATCAAACGAATCATCACATAATTCGATATCCTGCGCCGGTTGTTGAATCGTTTCTTAATTTTTTTGTTTTGATTTCTTGGCAGAGCCTTCCGCAGCCCCTGTTCGGTCCATCGACGAACATTTTGTGCGTCGTTTTTGGGCAAGCTGTAAAAAACGAAATTTTAATCAGCCGATACTATTCAGGTTTAAAGTCAACTTACTTTTTTTACAACAGCGATACACACTCCACTTTTTTGGGTTTTTTTAATGCAAATATCACAAAATGTGAATATTTGCTTTTTGCATAAATCAGAATAAATTTCAGTTACTGCCTCCATATTAAGATTTAAAAAAATTTTAAAAATGTATCGTTGAATTTTTTTTTGATATTATACGTCTGCAGGATGAATGAGGAGATTTGTTATGAAGTCATGAGCTGTGTTATAGGAGATTTTCAGAGAGCGAGATTGTCATTGTTTTTTCATCCAAAACTCACTACGTATGCCACATTATTTGAATTTTTGGCGGGTCGCTCATTTATTTAGCGTATGGTTTTTCTTACATCTTATTTTATTATGTATTATGTATTATGTATTGCATTCTGTTCTGTACCGAGAGGTCATTACGACAGGTTCGGTAATAATTCTCTCAATTGTACACTAGACTTAATACTATTTCTATTTTTCACACTTCTCATTCACAGTCGATTTGTTTTTACAATGTTATTGCCGGGGAGTTTGGCTAGCCAACAGTTCCGCCCATCGGGTGATGACATTTTTGTCACCCATTGTGTGATCTGTGCGTCATCTTTCGCGTCTATTTTTGATGAATGTGGTGTCATCTATGGTACAGAATCGGAACCATTCTTGATGACCATTCATTGTGCATTGCTAGTGTGAGTGACGTCACTGAATGCATTGTGTTTTCGATACAGGCAATCGAATCCTGGAACTACCCAATTTAAACGAAAGCATCGAAGCTAGGGAGATTAGATTAGATTCGATTTATTGGTTCCTAAGTACATTACAATTTACAACTATAATCCTTAGACATAACTAGGCCGCATGGGTGGGCCCCTTTTTATAACCAAATATAATTTTGTATCCACAGATAATTAAGTTAATTCATTATTGATTTGTTCGTCATACATGACTTCAATAAACTTTTTCGAAAACGAGTGTATTTTTTCTATGCTGAGTTCCTGAATTTGCTTCTGACTCGGGAATGCTGTACCAAGGGTACAGATTCGATGCCACGCCAAAGCTGGGCATTTCATGAAGAGGTGTTCGGGGGTTTCCGGGCTTTCTTCACATTTCCTCCAACTATTTCCATTCGCCAGTCCCATATTTTGCATGTGTTTTCGTAGTTTGCAGTGTCCCGAGATAGTACCAATTAATTTCCTTAGGGCTTTTCTTGAACAGTTTAATAGATATTTAGTCCTTTTAGTTGATGGGCCTGATAAGAATATTTTTGATTGCCTGCAGCTATGGAGTTTCCTCCACATGCTTTGATGTTTTGTAGAGTATTTTTCTCTAATTATAGAGCGTTGGACCCTATATGGTAGTCCAAAAGCAGGTTCTGGTCCAAGAAACAGTTCTTGGCTCCCCTCTCGGGCGAATAAGTCTGCTTCTTCATTTCCCCCCACTCCAGAGTGTCCGGGAACCCAAACTAGGTTTAAATTATTTGAGTTCGCAACGCGATTCGCTTTTTGAATGCATTCTACCATGAGCTTAGAAGATGAGAAATGAGAGTTCAGTGCCATCAAACAAGCCTGACTGTCGGTGTAAATATTCACAGTCTTTCCTTCGCAATTCGACTCAATCAGTGTACTACAGGCGCTTATGATGCCGTATGTCTCTGCTTGGGTTGTCGATGGGTATCTACCTAAGGAGTAGGATTTGCGGGTAGGCGGGTCGTTGGAAAATACTCCCGCTCCAGTAGCAGAATTCATCCTAGATCCATCTGTAAACACAGTTACATCGCTAGGATCAAGGAGGATCTCGTTATTTTCCCATTCTTCCCTCTTGGGAACGGTTACATGGAATTTTTTGTCAAAAAAATATTGTGGAGCACATTGATCTGTAATCAATTTAAGTTCAGGGATTTCTTTAGAATTTACATTCAGAATATTGGCATGACCTTTATCAGAGTCCTGCCAACAGTTATTATTTTTTAGCCTAAGAGACGTTGTCAGTGCTTCTCTTTCGATAAATAATTCAATTGGTAAGACTGAAAACATTACCTCTAAAGCTCTCGTTGGAGTTGACTTCATTACTCCTGTAATTCCCATCAGAGCCATTCTTCGAACGTGTTCTAATTTATCTTTCACTGCTTTTGTCCTCACTTTGTGATACCAAACGTGACATCCGTAACAAAGAATAGGTCTGATTATAGCTTCGTATAGCCAATGTATCACTTTCGGTTGCAAACCCCAGTTTTTACCGAACGCACTTCTACATTGCCAAAAAATTGTTGTTGCTTTTACAACTCTTTCTTGTATATGCTTATTCCAATTTAGTTTATCATCCAGATAGAACCCTAGGAATTTTGCATGATCTGCTAATTTTAGTCTTATTCCACCCAATTTGGGGAGGTTCATTTTAACTAACTTCTTTTTATTAGTGAACAGAACCAGACTAGTTTTCTGAGGGTTCACTGTAAGACCATTTTCAGCACACGATTGGTCTACTATGGCCATCGCTGATTTCATCAGTGCACATAGTGTTTCTTCATATTTTCCTGTAAGGAGAGTTACTACATCATCTGCAAAACCTTCGGTGTTAAGGCCATCTGCATTTAGTTTAGTTATTAGGCTATCTACCACCATATTCCACAAAATCGGCGATAAAACGCCACCTTGAGGACACCCTTTGCTTACTTCACCATTCACATTAGAATTACCATAAGCTGCGGTCACAGACCTGTTCCTTAGCAATACATCAATCCAATCTATGGCAGCTTTATCCACACCGAAGCGTGTTGCTGCTTTCCTGATGGATTGGAAGCTAATCATGTTAAAAGCGCCAACAATATCTATAAAACAACCTAACGCTTGTTGTTTGCTATTTAGAGCTTTCTCAATTTTCCGTATTATATTATGAATAGCGGAATCAACGGATCTCCCCACTATGTAGGCGTGCTGCTTTGCGTGAAGGGGATTCCTTCTTAGGGGATCATCCCTTATGTACCCGTCAATAATTCTTTCCATAGTTTTCAATAAGAAAGATGTGAGACTAATTGGCCTGTAAGCATCGGCTTTAGCATAGGATGCTTTTCCTGGTTTGGGTATGAAGACCACTTTTACTTCTTGCCATGCTTGCGGAATATATGATAACGCAAAACTGGCTTGGAGTAAGTTAACCAAGAAGGGCATTAGAATTTCTAGGGATTCTTGTATAAAAACGGGTAGGATTTGATCCAGCCCTGGAGATTTAAAAGGCTTAAACGTCATAACAGCCCATTTGATTTTATCTTCAGTAATGAGTTTCCTCGCTTTGTCCCATTCTTTCCGAACAGGTTTATTCTTTTGAACCTTAGTTAGACATCTCTTAGATTGAGATTTTGTTTTTATGCCTGGGAAGTGCTTCTTCAGTAGTATATTCAGCGCTTCTTCATTTGAGGAAGAGGGAATACCACTTTCGTCACAGATAGCTTCAGGTTGATACGGATCTTTGGCCAGTGCTCTTTTGAGCTTAGCCATCGATTTGTATGCCTTAACTTCCGATGTAAAGTCTGTCCACGACTTCCTCTCTCTATTTCTCAGAGCTTTTTTCAGCTTCTTTTTAGCAACTTTGAGCTCGTCCCATGCTGCGGAACTCTCCGAACCAGCATTGGACTGATATGCCTTGTTAAATGTTCTTCGTGCTTCTTTTCTCAACTTAGCAAGTTCCTCCGACCAGCCGGGTTGAGAACCAGTTGGAGTAGGCTTGCTGACAGGACAGCTATTCTCATACGCTTTAATTATTTCTCTCTTCAAAAATTCACAGGTACTATCTATCTCTTCCACCGTCGAAATGGTTGGTGGATCACGATTTATTAGTTCCCGGAGAGTTGATCTGTATTTATCCCAGTTAGTTTTCCTAGGGTTTCTAAAACTGTGTCCTTGGGTTTTATCCGAAATCAGATCAAAAGTTATCCACTTATGGTCTGAAAACGTCACCTCAGTCGACACTTTCCAATTCAATATTTCTCGTGACGTGATTATGGTCGTTATCGTGATGTCAATTACCTCTTTCCTGATCTTATTGACGAACGTAGGCTTGTTACCTTTGTTCATAACAATGAGATCAGTTGAACTGAGATATTCGCACAAAGACTTACCTCTTGGATTTATGTCTGAGCTGCCCCATACTGTGTGATGTGCATTCGCATCGCATCCAATAATTATTTCTAATTTTTCCTTTTTTCCAAACTCAATTAGGTTTTGGAGACATTGGTTTGGGGGATTTTGTTCTTCATACGGCAGGTAAACTGATGTAAGAATTTTCGTCATTGGTCTTCCTTTATCACTATAATCAAGCCTGACAGTGGTCATGTCTTGATTACAGAATTGAGATAGAAGCACTGCCGAATAATTCGGGTCCGCCTTGACAAAAATGCAAGTTCTTGGCCTATTGGAGGTTACACATGAGAAGATCGTGCCTTTCAATCTATTTAAACCTCTAATTCTCTTTTTGAAAACATAGGTGTTGGAAACGAACGGTAACACTAGTATTCGACGTAGTACTAGAATTGCAAATAGATCGGTCAACACGGCAGAAGTGGAGAAATGTCATGTTAATTCCCGGAAAAAGAACTAGGTCAGTAACTAGGTCATTCATTAATGTATACAATCGCAACAAAGTCAGCTTGAAAGTTTCAATTTAGTAATTTAGCAAAATTTACAATCATCCTTACGAATTTCTTTAAAAATTAATAGTTTTATGAACAAGCGTGTTGTACAGTGAACTCCTACAATTTAATTTATTCAATAATCTGAATGTACAGGTAAAATTTGAAAATGAAAGCATGTACCGAATGTGAATGTTCAGTTCGTACGTTTGTTCTAACAGGTTAGTGATCCTGCCTTCTTATAGTTCGAAAGCATCGAAAAACTCTTCGTAAAATAGAACAAGTGAAATTGTAAGATTTGAGTTCATCCTGTTTAATATTCAAAGCTAACGGTCAGATTCTCTTAGTTTCAATTTAGTTCACACACGCACAACCGGGTTGTTCAGATTTGTAAAAGCGAAAAGGATATTAAACGTAAGCTTTCTTCTAATGTTGTTATTAGAAACATAATCTCATCAAGAAAAATTTGTATTTTTAGAAATTTGAAGTTTCCGCAGTCAGAATTTAAATAAATTGTTACTCTTCAACGAGACGTGTTTCAATTCGGCAAGTCGATACTGTCAGATTTATCCATCCGTTCCGCTTTGGAAGTAGTTCCAAACAATCTTCAAATTTGTTTATCCGTTTGGTTTGGATAAACAGCAACTAGACACGTTTGGATACTGAACAAAATGTTCAGAACGCCACCACAAGCCCGCCACCTAAACAACGAGTCGATGGACCCTTGTCAGCTATGTTCTGTTACGGACGATCGCCCCATCGTATGCTGTGATGGATGCAATTTATGGTTTCACTTTGAATGTGTGATGTGGCAGAACATGACTGGTTCTGTAACGTGTGTAAGACACCTGTAATGACAGTTGGGAATGGAATTGACCCGCATATAGTACACCAAGAACCAAATAGTCCTACGTTGCAAGAGCAAATTGCAACAACTACATCAGTTGGAAGTCAGCCAACTTTATTTCAGTCAACAATGGTTGAAAATCAAATCAATGTCACCTCGAATCCTCGAAGTCGATCTCATAAAGCCAAGTCATACGGCACTTCATCTAGTAAGAGAAGATCACTTGCGTTACAGCGGCTAGAAGAAGAGAGGAAAATGGAATTGGAAGAGCAAACTCGGCGTCAACAACAAAACAAAGAATATTTGGATAAAAAATATTCGCTGCTAGAACAGGAAATCGATTCCGACATAGGCGATGCGACTCCAAGTGAGGATGAAGAAGCTAATTCGTTAAAACTCGAGTCAGTTAAACTTTGGGCTGAGAACGTCCGAAGTCATAGTATGGGAACGTTGAACCGAATTAACCCTGATTTCACGAAAATGGAACAGCCGGCAAAACAAAATCTCGTAGATCTGAGAGAGAATCCACCCACAGAACCAAGATGTGAGAGGTCGTCGTTATGCCCATCCTACGTGGCTGGGCCGATAGATGGATCGCAAATATTTCGGAATCAAAGTTTAGCAGCACATGAAATGTTTGTGGGACAGTCAATCCAGTTAAACGAACAATTTCAGCCTCCTATATCAATAAATGAACCGGAGGTCATTCGACAAGGTGACAGCCGATCACCAATTTTCAATCATCATCCAATTTCCAATCAACATCCAATTGTCAGTCAACATCCAATTGTCAGTCAACATCCAATTGTCAGTCAACATGCAATTGTCAGTCAACATCCAATTGTCAGTCAACATCCAATTGTCAGTCATCAACCAATTGTCAGTCGGCAGCCAATTGTCTGTCAACAGCCAATTGTCCACCAGCAGACAATTGCTAACCAACATTCAATATTCAACCAGCAGCCGATGGCCAGTGAACAACCAATGTTCAGTTCGCAGCCGATATTTAATCGGCAGCCAATAGTCAGTCAGCAGCCAATAGTCAGTCAGCAGTCACCTCGAGGAACTACCTTCAACCAACGTCCGGTTATGTCTAC
>WJQU01005929.1:0-15000 GCA_029228625.1 Pseudolycoriella hygida
CTGTGTGCAAAGTGGTTGCCGCGCGTGCTCACAATCGATCAAAAACAACAACGTCTCGATGATTCGGAGTAGTGTTTGAAGCTTATTAACCGCAATAAATCCGAGTTTTTCGTCGATATGTGACAATGGATTACACATGGCTCCATCACTACACACCTCAGTCCAATCGACAATCATCAGAGTGGACTACAGTCGGCGAACCGAATCCAAAGCGGAGAAAGACGCAACAGTCCGCCGGCAAGGTTATGGCGTCCGTATTTTGGGATGCGCATGGAATCATTTTCATTGACTACCTCCGGAAGGGACAGAAGACATGCAGCGACTATTATGTAGCGTTATTGGAGCGTTTGACGGAGGAAATCGCAAAAAAACGGCCCCATTTGAAGAGAACGAAAGTGCTGTTTCACCAAGACAATGCACCGTGTCACAAGTTGTTTTTAAAAATCCGTTGCTACATATATTTTAGGCGTAGGGGAATTTCGCACATTTAACTCACATTTTTTGAGCTAAACGAACCAAGAAGAAGATAATTTCATGTGAAAATAAGCAATGAGATTGAATAATATTATATTTTCAAAACTTTGTCAAAAACTTTTTTCGCTCGCTCCGCTCGCGATTTCTCGCATCGGTTCTGTTTCAAAGACGAAGCAGAGTCGGGTGTGTTTCAAAAAGCTGGGAAACAAACAAAAGTTCTGTGTGTTAGGCACGGCAAATAATTGAGGTGGGCGCCGGCCAAACACAAAACACTTTCTATCGGCGACCCTGTTTAACGAAAACCCTATACCAAAAATACGACTGTATTAATGTGAAATGCGCGAAATAAAGAGAATTTTCTCAAAATTTCATAATTTTATCAATTCAGTGGGGGGGGGGGGGCTCGAGCCCCCCCTGGCAGTCGACCCTGGCTATGGGCCTGCACATGCAGCAGCAGTTGACACTTTCACAAATCTGAAAATCCAAGCTTGGAGGATGGGTTTGATGAAAAACAAATCTAAAACCAAGTACATGAAGACCGAGCCGAATCCGGTAGCCAATCAACTAGGAGACACAATATTTATTGGAGAGTTCAACCTCGAGGTAGTGGATGAGTTCATTTATCTTGGAGCGCTGATACGGTCAGATGGTGATAATACACCTGAAATTCACAGACGTATCATGGCGGCAAGAAGATGCTGTTATGGTCTAATTAAACATCTACGCTTAAAGTTATCGAAGAAAACGAAGTGCCATATTTATAAAACACTTCTCCGCCCAGTATTGATCTACGCATGCGAATCTTGGGCGATGAAAAAAAGTGATGAACAGTTGCTCCTAACGTTTGAGCGCAAGGTACTCCGCACCATATTTGGAGCGATGCGCGAGGGGGAGAGGTGGCGACAGCGATATAACTTTGAATTGGATCGTGATTTTGGCGAGCCTGATATAGTGGCAGTGGTGAAAGTCCTTATGTATGACTCACTTCTAAAGCGAATAGGCACGTTATATATTTTGCTAAGCAATTGAATGAAACCAAGCAATTTAACCTTCGGCACCTAACCATCGACACTAGAAGTTATTGTCTTGGTTTAAGGCAAGATGATGGTTGTACAGTAATCAATAAAAACCAACAAATTATTACAAAATTATCCGAAGATGCGGGAATTTGTGAAAAAAAGACATTTTTAAATTACAACGAACCGTATATAAAAACGGTCATGTCGAATTTTAAACAAAGGAATTTCATTGTTCAAAATTTGACTTGTCCCTTCTTATATTCGGTTCGCTGAAAAGACATAATTTAGATCGCGTAAATTTAACAGATTGCGTTAAATTGCCGCAACTGTTGAAACATGATTTATATTTCTCAAATAATGTTTCAACATCGTGCTTAAAATTTCAACTTCTTATCTTTCATTTACCATTTTCATCGAAGCCCAGATTATAGTGAATTGAGCTTAAGTTCAAATAGTTGAGCAAATAGTTCACAAAATTGCTAAGTTAACTCAGACGAAAATTCTAAGATATATTTGACCGACATTTTACATTTTACGCATTTTTCGCTAGGATCGCAAGGTTTAATGAGTGAATCAAAGCACTCGGAACAGCTTTTCGGTAAAGTTCACAGCGAACCTCGGCGAACTTTTTATGCTCTTTCGGGGTTCGCAAGTTACGAGATTGAAATATTTACAATCTTACCTAAAATTGAAGGTGCGCTGATCTCACGAGATCACATTGCAGCCTCGTTTTGGTCACGAACGAGAATGGAAATAGGACAAATTAAAGTTTGAAGTACCCTGTTTTGACATTACTTGAGGAAATTAAGTCATGTTTCTCAATTCAAAGCAATCGTTATTTACTACAAATTATGTCTCTCAATTTTAAAATGTATTTTTTTCACTAATTACCGCATCTTCCTGATCTAGGTTAATACTAGTATTCAAATCAAGAATATTTACACTGCATAGCTCCAGTATATGCAACCGTTTAAAGGTTAAGCATCAGCAGTAATCATTTAAGACAATTCTATGAATGAATGTTAACTAATGTATCGAGCATTATATTATGTATTGTTTCTTTTCTGCGCTACAGTCAGTATACTTGAATGAGAAACACCATAATACACACAGCCAATAAGTTGGAGAAGAGATGACAACTCAATGTATTGGTTGTGCTAGTTTAATAAATATTTCACTCGAAGCCGTAAAGAATTCAGGACGTAACGGGATTTAGTTTGTTGCGCATCACCAATATTTAATTTTTATATTTTCACCTTTTTATTAGCTAGTCATCTACAGCGTTTCACATTATCATAATTCGTATATGAAATAAAGAATATGATAATTGGTGTTTCATTTTTTTCGCTTAACATCGTTCAGTTAGATTTAAACCAATATGTCCGTTTATCAAAAGTTTATGCTGTGATTTGTTTTCACTAAGCTACTAGGCCCCATCTTTTGGATGGGTCAGATCCCTTGACTGTTTTTAATATTTGGAATGTAAAATTTGCACCATATGCTTCAATGAAATTTAGTTGGTAATTTACTTGAGCTGATTTTCAGCTGAGCGTCTCATACGTATGAATGACTCAGCTAAAACATTTTCGAAAATAAATTTGACTAAAGACGTAGCGATCTCTCAAATAATTTTATTGATAATTGATTGTAGAAATTCGGTAAAGAAGTACGTACGTAGTCACGTATTACATTTTGATTTTAATCGCATCTCTATTTATCGCACTGTGTACATAAGTGATTTTCTGTTACAAGACCCTGACTTTCAATCAAGAGAAATTGTAAATTCTCCGAACCTGGCCTCAGAAATTTTATTCCTAGTCAAACTAAAACTAAATTCTTGAAAAACAGTTTAGAGTTGCTCAATATATAATGACTTAAAAAACAGTTCAAAACTCTTTTGGAATAACTCCCAGATCATCAGTCCAATATTGTTTTTTCGCGAAATTGACCTTGTCAGTTTGGCTAAATGAAAACAGCTATCGCCCCATTAAAAAAACAGGAAAAAATTGTTTCGGGAATAACTATCAGTTGGTTACTTCTATTGTGCCCATCTACGAATACGAACTAACCTGAGGAATTAACTTCTTCGTCGAATAAAACCTAATTTCTACAAATCTTTTAAGTTTTATTCAAGTTATCGTGCAATCAAGAACTCTTTCGAGAATTACTCCCAGATCATTACTTTTATTGTGCACATAGATGTGACTTAACCTGAATTTGTAAAAATGGACCTATTATCTGATTTCATTATAATAGTCTATAACACACGGGTCTACAATATACAGGTCTATATTATAGACCTCAAACTAAAGTTTCATATCCTCCTGTTATCATGTAGCATGCTACACGGGCTATAGTATTGTATTCAGTATTTTGGAGGGTTAAAAACCTCAGCCCTTCCTAGATACGGGATACAATATGATAGCCCTTGTAGCATAATATATCATTACTTTTCACACCATGCTGGAGCTCGAAGTTTTTTTTCGGAAAAAATGCTCGCTAACCCGATGATCATCCGAATTTTTAGACCCGTACGTAGACCGAAGTTCTGCGAAATGGGGTCTTATGCGTTTGCCCCGACGTTTGTAACCACCCCAATTTCGACCCGGGATTGTTTTGGGATCTAAATGGGCAATTCCACGGTCCGCTTCGATCCCACGCGTGAAATTCTCAGTAGTTACAAAATAAAAGCAATAGAAAAGTTACTAATCTCTAGTTAAAGGATCAATACTTCTGATGCAGCATTTTGTATGAATATCTTTTCGTAACAACTGAGCATTTCGAGCGTTGGAACGGAGTTTTCGTGGAATGGCCCAAATAAGAGAAAAATGCAATAAAAATTTTGTCCGTCCGTCCGTCTGTCACCGTTCTAACTTGAGTAAAACGTAACCGATTTTGAAAAACTTTTTTTTTTCCTGAAAGGAAATCGAAGAAGTTTTATGGGATTAAATCTGGGCACTTTCGGGCCAAAAACCGCTGAGCTAGAGCCGTTTAAGTGGTTTTTGGTCTTTTGCAAATAACTCACGTAAATCTTATCCGATTTTCAAAAACATTTTTTTGTTTGAAAGGCTGAGACATGCCCGACATTTGATGGAAGAACATTTTTCGATTTTGAGTCTCAGCCACAACCCTAAAACTGAGTTTCTGCTAGGGCCAAAAGTTTTTTTTCTACATAAATCGAGTAAATCTCATTTTCAAAATCTTTTTTTTCTGAAAGATTATTAAAAAAATGATTACGGGTTTGAATTTGGGTTAAGAAATCGGTTAAGAACTTGCGAAGTTACAGTCAAAAACGTGGTTTTTTGAAGGTCGGTGAAAAAAAATTCTCTGCGAAATTATGACGGAAATCCCTATTGAAGATTTTAAATAAAAGATATGAACATCAAAAAACCACGAAAATTAAACTGGTGAAAATCTGTTGGGTGGATCGGGCTGTAGAGCCTTTAGTGACGGCCGAATTCTCGCTACGTGACCCTACAAGATATTTAGTGACTTTTCGTGAATGTTAATGTTAATGTTAATGCTGAGATTTTTTTTGTGCAGTGTTGCAGATAAAAAGATGCGAACATTTCTTTTCATGGAAGTATGGATCACAGGCCTTTCCTAAGTGCTCTAGGTAGGTTCTTAGATCTGCCGTAGCGTATTTTTTTCATTTTGAGATTTTTTAGGGATTCAAAGAGATTATAATAGCGTTTGTTCGGACGGGTTTTTCAATACTGCCCTTTTGGCAATTTCCAGTCCGATGTAATGGCTACGTAATTTCATACACGTAAGACTTAAGGCAATATTTACTGAAATACGTTCGAGTCTTTTTTTGCAACATCTATTCTGTTTGCCACATCTATTCCGATGCGTACGGGTCCCGCATATGTTTTTTATAAATTTTACTAATTTTGATGTGAAGCACAGTTCAAAATTACTTACACATATAAAAACCTTTCTTCCAAGCTTTCCTAAAAAAGAATTTTTTAATATTTTCTAGGGAGAGTGTCGAAGAAAAACTTCTATTTTTATTGTACTCATTAATTTTTTCAAATTTTCCGACCACGATTTCGATTGGCAAACAATCATTCTCAAGGAGTTTCTTTTACCTCATACTTATTCTTCTAACTAATATCAAGCCCTATTCTGGGTTTGCTATTATGAAAAATGCAAGTTTCATTGCCGGGACCGTTGATCTAAAAACGGTACAACATTAAAAAATACATATGCAGGGGACCCGTACGTATCAGAATAGGTGTGGCAAACAAAATAGATGTTACAAAAAGGCTCGAACGTATCTAAGCAAGTAAATATTGCATAACTCTAAAGTGACGTGGGCGTCATACGTTAAATTGGATTGGAAATTGCCGATAGGGCAATACTGAAAACCCCGTCCGAAGAAACCCCCAAAATAACAAAATTCAAAATACTTTCAAAAAAATGTAAAAACTTTTTTCTCAGACATATTTTTAAAACATGTTATTTGTTCTACGGCCGATCTTAGAACCGACTTAGAGCACTTAGAAGAGGCCTGTGCCCCATACCTTCATAGACAAAAGAGTTTGCCATTGACACCGATCTTCAATCACCACATGCACCACACATAAACCAACTACCTTCCCTTTGACACCGATCTTCTATCTCTTATAGTTTTCAAAATATTTGAATTTTTCCAAAATAAATTGCCTAGACCGATCCACCCTAACATTAGCGGCCATATTGGCCGGCATCACTACATGCACCACACCGAGCCCATCAACTTTCATTTTGACACCGATCTTCTATCTCTTATAGTTTTTAAAATAATTGAATTTTTCCAAAATAAATTGCCTAAATTGATCCTAACATTAGCGGCCATCTTAGGCTCGGCCTGAGCACAAATTTTTTCTTGGATGCTCTTAAGACTTTGATTACCTATCGAATAGAAAAAGAATCACGAAAATCGGATGTAATTTACTCGTTTTATGTATAAAAAACAAGTAGGCCCCTAGTCGACCAGCTTCTTTAGGCTCTAGGTAGGTCCAGCGACCCAAAGTAAAAAGTTTTCTTTCATAAACTGTTGGGCATTCCCAGACATTTCGAATAAAAATTTGTTTTTTTAAATCGGAAAAGATTTACTCGAGTTATGTACAAAAAACACGTTTGGCCCTAGCAGAGACCCGATTTTAGTGCCCTAGCTAAGTCTAAGGACTCAAAGTCAAAAAAGTTTCTTCCATAATTTGACGGCTATGCCCAAGTCTTTCAAACAAAAAAAAATTTGAAAATCGGAAAAGATTTACTCGAGTTATGTACAAAAGACCAAAAATCACTTAAACGGCCCTAGCTTGGTGGCCCTTGGGTCGACATTGCCCAGATTCAATCCCATAAAACAT
The DNA here is from genome assembly GCA_029228625.1 of Pseudolycoriella hygida. Lineage (NCBI taxonomy): Eukaryota > Metazoa > Arthropoda > Insecta > Diptera > Sciaridae > Pseudolycoriella > Pseudolycoriella hygida. The sequence continues at coordinate 6,848 of WJQU01005929.1, forward strand.
TTTTCGATTACCTTTCAGGAAAAAGAAAGTTTTTGAAAATCGGTTGAGTTTCACTCGAGTTATCGTGTTGGCAGACAGACGGACAGACATTTTTTTTATTGTTGATTCGTCATCTAAGGACCATGATCGAAGCTCCCCCCCCCCTATTCCCGCGTCGAAATTGGGGTGGTTACAAACGTCGTGGTAAACGCATGAGACGGGTCTAATCATGAATTGAAAGCTGCTTTACCCTATTTGCAGCTAATTGTTTTTACAAAGTTTGTTAGTTTTTATATGAAGAACAGTTTAAATTTACTCACATATGTAAAAACCTAGAAATTTCAATCAATGGAAACTAACTTTTAAACGTAACCAAAACTTTATAAAATGTACATCACGTGTTAACCTTATAAGGTATTTGAATTAACGACAACGCCCACAACACATCTCTGGTTCAGTACATTAGTCTTGTACTGGAAACTTGGAGGTGCCCGGTTCAAATCCGGCGGATGTATTTGTTTTTTTATTTGCTTTTTTTAATTAATTTTATCATTGCATGATTACATGATCGATACCAAACGAAGCTAATCATCAAAATCTACCGACATAAACAAAAATTTCGAAACCATGTTCATAACTCCCCGAGTTATTTCGCCATTGGAAAAGCATAAAAACAAATCTTTTGAGAAAAACAACCAGACAATGAATGACTTCTCATATCCATCTACGAACTTAACATTATTGTAGTTTTGTAGTTTTCGTCACATAAAAAAAAAGTTTTTGAAGATCGGTCCACAATTACTCAAGTTATCTTGCCACTAAAAAAAACAGCAAAATATTGTTTTCAGAATAACTACCAGCCAATGAATTCTATTGTACCCATCTACGAACTTGACCTGAAGAATTCATGTCTTCGAATAAAAAAGAGTTTTTAGAAATCCGATAAGAATAAGAGTTATCGTGTCATTTAAAAAACAGAAAAAATTCTGTTGAGAATAACTACCAGACTATGAAGTATCTTTTAGCCATTAGACCTCAGAAATTGTAGTCTTCGTCATATAAAAAAATGTTTTTGAAGATCGGTCCACAATTACTCAAGTTATCTTGCCACTACAAAACAGCCAAATATTTTTTTGGGATTAACTATCAGATAATAAATTCTATTACACCCATCTGCGAACTTGACCTGAGGAATTCATGTCTTCGTCGAAAGTAAATATCCGTTTAGATTTACTCAAGTTATCGTGATATCAAAAACATTGGCCAAAATTCTTTTAAAAATCATTAAGAAAAAAAAATGGTTCACGCCAGGGGATTGAACTCCCGACCTCCGAGATACCAGTCCAATGACTTCCCTATGTGACAACCTATGTGTTGTGAACTTCAAAGCAGTGATGTAAATTTAACTTTAAATAACAAAGTGAGTGTGTTATGAAGGAAAAATAAAACCAAGAATTATATACATCCAGATGAGTCATTCGACGCATTCATCTTCATTGAACCTGTGAAATTTTAATCTTCGTATAATAAAATCAATTTCTCGAAAATCCGCTAAAAATTACTCAAGTTATCGACAAATTAAAAAAACAGGGAAAACTTGTTTTGAAAATTACTACCAGAGGACTACGTCGATAGTATCCATCTTTCAACTCAAGCTGAGGAATGTTAGTCTTCGTCGAATAAACCTAATTTCTCATAAATCCCCTCAAAATTGTTGAAGTTATCCTGATATTAAAAAAACATAAAAAATTCTTTTGGGAATAACTACCAGACTATAACTTCTTTTTTAACCATTAAGGCACTTGACCTCAAAAATCATAGTCTTCGTCCAATAATAAATATTATAAATATAAATATTAATTAATTAATTTATTAATAATAAATATATAATAAATATATAAAATATATAAATTCCTTTGGGAATAACTACCAGATAATAACTTCTATTGTACCCATCTACGAACTTGACCTGAGGAATTCATGTCTTCATCGAATAAAAAATAGTTTGTAAAAATCCGTTAAGATTTGCTCAAGTTATCGTGATATCAAGATCATAGACCAAAATTCTTCTAAGAATTACTCCCAGATAATTACTCCCATATTGTCCATCTACGAACTTGACCTGAGGAATTCTAATCTGCGTCGATAGAAACCAAATTTGCAAAAATCGGTTTAGAAATACTCAAGTTATCGTGATATCAAGCGTTACAGACATTTCAGTATTTTATGTTTTTGGTCAATATATCATACATTTTATCAAATATAGTCATAGTGAACTACGGACGTATTTTATTTCGTAAGACCCTAGACTTTCAGTCAAGGGAATTATCCCCCACAAAAAAATACATATAGAAAAATTGGGGGATAGCCTTAAAAGACTCAACACAGAAGTATATTATCCCCCAATGCAAATTGTGAATTTTACTAATTTTCAAGGAAAAAAATTGGGGGATAATATTTCTTGCACTTGTCAAAATTGGGGGATAAAAGTTTTAGGGGTTAAGATAGTTCCACGGAAGGAGCTATGCTCGTAACAAGAATCATTTCAAGATCAATCACGCCTTCACTAAAACAAGCAGCGTAACAGTAGCTTACAGTTGTACGGAAGTAAGTTATTACATGAAGGATCATTTTTGTGAAATGGCGAAACTCAAGAAGTGTTTTACAAGCAGAAAGTTTAGAAAACTGTTTTTTGACGAGTCTAGAGTTTGTATTCCTATCCGGAGGCGAAGTATACAACTACAGGAGCAGAAAAATAGTTTTTAAAGCGAGTTGCTTAAAAATACACGAATAAGTTTGCGAGTGTCGCGAAATGATTCAATATGAATGACTTGCTAAGCTTCCCCTACTGTAGATATATACATGTAATGAGACTTTTTCGGTGGAAGCCCGAAACATCCATGTAATGAATCACTTCTGGGTGGTGCAAATAGACATATAACGACAAGTTTTCGGATGTAACAGCGAGTAAAAATATACGTCAATAGACTTAGGGATCATTCACAAAGTACGCACTATACTAAGAAGGGAGGTGATGTGGTGATGGGGGGTGGGCTTGACAAAAGCGTGCTATCACACATCCTAACGTATCAAAATGAGCGTGCGATGGGAAGGGGGTTACAAAACTTATTTTTCTAACTTGCGTGTTTTGTGAATGGCCTCTTACATAAGTTCATCAAAAATATTTTTCGACCCTTACGGAGTACGAAGTACTTCGAAAAGTTGTCTTATGCGTATACCACAACGTTCGTAACAAATTTCGAACCGGGTGTCATTGGGTTTTTCGTTTTTAGGCCTAAGTAAGAAAATTGCTCAATTGTCCATCTGTCTGTCTGTCCCTGAAAACGATAACTCGAATAAATCTCAACCGTTTCGTAATCTTGTTTGCGCCCTGAAAGCTAATCAAAAAAGAAAGGTGAAGTTCGAAGATGAAAAAAATACGTCAAAAGCTTTGAAAGTTACGATCGAAAAAATGGTAGAAAACGTATTTTTTTTTCTCCGCCTGTATCTCCATGAATTTTGCACGGAAATTGATTTTCAAATGAACGAGCTTGGAAATATTTGATGATACAATTTAATGAATTATGTGTGATAATTCGCATGAAACACTCGTTCAATACGAAATTTTACGCTGAATGAATTTTGAAAATAGGCTTTACTTCTCCACTCTCACTGATTAAATATTTTTCCTCATAGCTACTCACCAGTTTTCATAAGTTTTTTGGAAATATTTGGAATTTTTGGGAATCTTTGGGAATCTTTGAGAATCTTTGGGAATCTTTGGGAATCTTTGAGAATCTTTGGGAATCTTTGGGAATCAGTTCCCAAATATTAGGCCCTGGTCTAAAAGCACCTCCAACGCCGCTGTTGGAGTTGACGTCGTCACCCCAGTGATACTTAGACATGCCAGTCTTTGTACCTGGCTGAGCTTTTTCCCGATCACTTGTACTTCTGCTACGTGAGAATAGAGCATACTTCCGTAACTCAATATTGGCCTCATTATCGCCACATACATCCAGTATAACACTGATGGTCTGAGACCCCAACTTTTCCCAAATGCTCTTCGGCAATGCCAGAATACTTTGATCGCCTTACCTATCCTTCAATGTGCTCCTTCCAAGTCAGTCGCTCATCTAAAATCACTCCAAGGTATTTCATCTTGTCTGATAAATCAGTTGAGTTCCAAAGAGCCTTGGGGCGTGAATTACCTTCCGACTTTTGGAAAACAGTACGAGACCGGTTTTATCTGCGTTGACTGATAGCCCGATTTTCTCGCACCACCTTTCCGCCACTCGAAAGGCCCCTTGCATCAACGGTCCCAAGATTTCTTCGAGTCGACCTGACACTAGAAGCGCCAACTCGTCAGCAAATCCTACCGTCATGTGGCCTGCTTGCTCCGTTCAAATCAGTCAAAAGGTCATCGACGGTCATGTTCAACAAAATCGGTGGCAAAACCACCCTGTGGACATGTGTACAACCTCTGTCAACAAAACCTGTCCTGCAAATTCCCAACATATTTATTGCCAGTAGCCTCTCACTAAGCATCGCCATTATCCATCTTATCAGCGTTCTGTCGAGGTTAAATCTCCTCATCGCTGCGTTTATAGCCGTAAAGGTTACTTTGAATTGCTCCCAATTGGTCTTTCTAGGATCCCTGTAAAGTCTCGGCTCCGCCTCATCAGCTTCGAGATTGAATTTTATCCACCTGTGGTCGGAGGCCGAAAGCTCCGTCGAAACGTGCCAACCTCTGACCTGACCCGCTATCTCTTGCGATGACAGCGTCATGTCTATAACTTCCCTCCTATTCGCCGCAACGAACGTAGGGTCGTTTCCTCTATTGTTTATCTGAAGATCTGTTGAACTCAAATCATCAAGTAATGACTCACCTCGTTTGTTTATGTCGCTGCTTCTCCAAACTATATGGTGAGCATTCGCGTCCATTCCAGCAATGAGTTGCAATTTGTTGTTTTTGCATTTTTTACCAGGCGTCGTAGTTCCTCGGTGCAATGTTCCCGTCTTTCTGGATGGTCGTATGGAAGGTATGCCGATGCTACCACTATTGGATGATCGACTCCCTTTATCTTCCTCTCTAGATAGATCGCCGTTAAATCCCCGCTACTAATTTCGGAAATTAGTATCGCATTAAATTTCTTATTGACAAAAATGCAAAATTCTAGGTCTACCAACTTTTGTTCCCGTAAAAACGGTACCAATCGAGTTTTTTAACCTTTTTACCTTGCCATTTGTCACATAAAGTTCTTGGATGAGTGCAATATCAGACTTACCGGCTGTTAAATGTTGACTGAGAGTAGTTGCCGTGCTGTAAGTTTCCCTGCAATATCCGAATACAGGGAATTTTCCGCTTAGGAGTTTTAGACATTTGACTGATCTTCCTCCTCCTTCTTCTTGATCCTGAACGTGAGAGTCCTAAGTCCGCTGAAAGCTGTGCACTCTACATCTTCCAACTCCTTAACATGCTCTTCGAGAATTCCGAAGGAGATTACATGACCTTCATCTTTGTCATAAGCGCCGAACTTAGCCCATTCTGTAGCCTTAAGCGTCGGATTCAGAAGTTGAATTCTTCGCGTTAGGCTACCAAAATCACTTTCCGTGCCAGGGATCCAGACTGTGGCTCTCCGGAGTTTAGGTTTTGATTCCTTATTGTTGAGACTTTTAACCTGAACCACCGCAAATTCGTTTGTGGGGTTAAAGCTTGGTCTCAGCAACAGGTTTCGGACCCAATTCACCGTGTCTAACATTTCCTGTCCAGATTATTCGTGGGGGATTCTGGTTCGCTTCCAAGACTTCAAGGTATGCGTCCAGTTCCACCACAATTTTCCGTTCGAGATTGTCCGAAGTGTCTCTTGCCATTATCTTCCTGATGTCGTCTGAATAGACGATTGCCAGTCTTAGATTCTCTGCCAGTCGTTTTCCTTCGGTTCCAGACGTGGCTGTACCGGTATGCTGATTACTCCGAATCGGTTCAGACTTCTTCCTAGTGTCAGTTAACCCGGTTCCCTTGATTGGTTCCCGAGAACTGTCCTTGGTTTTTGTCTTATCTGGCTCAGGTCTCTTGACCCCCGGTACTACCCGACTGTTGCTTTGGGTATGTTCTCTTATTCCTTCAGCTTCAGTCTCATTTACACCCCTGCGTCGGTTACTCTGAATCGGTTCGGATTTTTTCCCAGTGTCAGTCGACTCGGTTCCCTTAGTTGGTTCCCGAGCACTGTCCTTGGTTTTTCTCCTTGGCAATTCAGATTTCTCGACCGCTGGTACTTTGCGACCGTTGCTTTGGGTCTGTTCATTTTTCCCCTTAGCAACATCTGACTTTAGACAGGTTCGTAGATCTTCCCTATTTGAATCAGATACCATCCTAGCGTCAGTTGTTTCGGTTGGTACCCGTACACTGTTCTTGGTTTTCACCCGATTCGTTTCCGGTTTCTCTACCCCCTGTTTATTACCTATGTTTGGGCCTGATCTGGTACTTTCACGATACTGCCTTTTCTCTGCTGGTTGCAATCAACTACCTGCCCGCTCCTTTTTTGATTAGATCGAGTCGTGGTATCATCATCTAGGATGTCCCTCGACTCGCGCAAGTCAGTATTTTCAGCGGAACTGGTAGTTGCCTCCATCAGATTAGACAATTCTAGGGAATGCAATATCGGTATTAATACCGGTATTAATATCGGAAAGTCCAAATATCGAATACCGGTTTGACCAAAAAATACCGGTATTAATATCGAAAAGTCAAAAGTAAATTTCAAATGGAATATTTAAGATTGAAACTAACAGTTGAAGCGTTATTAAGATGAGATGTCATTTTAGACACTGTTTTAGTCACATTTTCGCTTTCGATCAATTGCATCACAGAGCCTTGAAAAGATTGTTAGCAGCCTTGGAAAGTCGAATCAAAGAATGTTAGTCCTTATCTTAAGTTTTTTTAAAAAAAGGCAGATGAGCTAGCAAGGAAAGCGAGCGAGAATGAGTTCATGGGACCAGAATCAGCACTCGGCGTTCACGCTGGTTTCATACCGAAACTCTTCAGGAATAGGACCAAAGACAAGCACCAAAGATCCTGGGAACAACTGAATGCTTGTAGACAGGCAAAAGAGTTTTTATCTGGATGCAATTCGCAGACTACGAAACATCTCTTGAGCCTTGAAAAAATACGGCAGGGGCTGTTGGTGGGAGTGTTGACGGGACACAACTACTTGAGATACCATTCGAACAAAAAGGACTTAGCAGCGACCCGAACTGAAGAGGGTGCGGAGACGTACCGGAAACAGCGAAGAACTTTTTGTGACAATGCCTAGCCTTGTCACGACTGAGGACGAAGTCCTAGGTGACTTTTACCTGACAATGGAGGAATTCCGGAAGGTTCCACCGACTAACGTTCTGTCATTTATCACAGACAGCAAATGGCTGGAACCACCCGATGAATGAGACCGTAAGGGAAAGAGAGATGGCTCCAGCGTCCAGCTTGGTTGACGGCTTGCAATTAGGATAATTATAGCATAATTGTTCAATTTAAAATGAGGTGTAAATTGTAATGTATTCGATTACAGCTAGTAATGAAAAAAAAACAACCAACTAACCATCTACATTCTTCGTATTTATGGAGCTTTAACGCATATCTGCTAGCTATGAATGTCAGGCCAGCTAGCATAGAGTCAGAATGGAAATTTTCTGCTTGCGGATACCTTAATAGCAAAATCCGTTTTGAAATGAACTATGAAGCGGAGCAGCATTTATCCTTTTGAGAGCATGTTATAAGGATCAGATTGACGTTCTCTATAACGTCATGACTAATGTGCAGTGCACGCAAGATTCGAAAGCTTTTATTTAAATTAAATAAGAACTTATGTAATATTTCCAACGAAATGACAATAAATTGTTGAATTTGGCTCAAATTTTCTTCCTAGATATCAACTTTTTCATTAAGTAATATGTGATTTCATATAGTCTTCTCAATATCGAAAATACCGGTATTAATACCGGTATTGAGATTTCGAATATCGAACACCGGTACTGTAAAAACGATACGATATTGCATTCCTTAGACAATTCTCGTTCAGCTTGTTTTCGTTTCTTTCTTGCAGCTTTCCTCAAACGTCTCTTAGAGATTTTCTGAGTCCCATCGGTCTCCAAAATTCCATTCCGTAGGACTGCTTCTC
>WJQU01005932.1:0-10000 GCA_029228625.1 Pseudolycoriella hygida
TGCGACTTGAAATACGTTCAGAGTCGTGAGTCACCAATTATATGGGAACTGATCAAAACAAATTCATGTTATCAGTTGGGTTCATATATTTGAATGAATAAACACCGCAAAATACACTGCTTATATAGTGAATGCAAAGGCAACTCGATACAATATAATATAATTTGATTTCAATGAATATTTGATTAATGTGTGTACCACACAATTTACCACTGACACAATAAAAACTTCGGTAACGAACGGATCTCTAAAAAGAATCCATATGAGCAAAAAAACTCATAAGAAAATGCGGAACTGGTACATAAAATGACCCTCTGACCCGAATGCGGATTTTGCTCTATGAAAGTCCACTTTACTTTTCGCATCATGTATGAATTACTTTCACGACTTCAATTTTTTTTGTTGGTAGGGGGGGGGGGGAGTGTATAAAAAATCCAAAAAAATGCCTCAGACGTCATTTATGAACAGTGAACACTAATAGTCCCTCACATCACATATTGCTAAACAATATTTTTGCTTTCACATCGACCGTACACAAAAAATAAAGAATTAACCTGAAACGTGGAAATTTTTTTTTCTTTAATTTTTCGATCACAAAAATAACGTGCTATTCCTCATAACAAAAATAGTGGTTTCGCCACTAATCGGCTATGACACAGCAAGAGTTTCAGTGCTTGAGTTAGGATTAACTTTGGAGTTTTGACGTTAGATGTAGTTATACATTCATTCTCAGATATAATTCACTAGTCCTAGTTTAACCGTAGATTGTTCATATAGAACATCAAATAGTCGGTACTTCACCCCATATCAGCATATCAAGGTGCATGACTTGACTGATGATTGGCACTGGATGCCGAAATGTTGATGCTTCTAATATATGTTCAAGAACACAACTGTTCTAGTTGAGTTCAATCTGAGCGTCATTACAATGACAAAATAATTCAAAATAAAAATTCTCAACCTGTGACCTTCTGTTACTTGTCTATGTGATCGAAAAATTAAAGAAAAAAAAAAAAAATTCCACGTTTCAGTTTAATTGTTCCACGATCAAGCAAAGCTCGAGTAATATATAAGATATTCTCAAAAACAATAAAGAATTAACGTATGCGTATCATACTACGTAAACACCATTCAGTTATTGAACGGTCTTAACTTTTGTGTGTCATTCACAACGTGCAGAAAGGTCTGCTGCCACCATACCTTGCCAGTTTTTTCAATCTAATGAAGAACAAAGCATATGTACTGAGGAACAAATGCAACCGCAATTGTCACTGTTTCGAAAGATCTCGACAGAAAAGATTTTGATGTGTGATCGTGTGAAGTTGCATAATCAAATTCCAGTAGTGGCTAGTGAATAATTTCAAAAACAGTTGGGATGAGTTAGCATAATGCAAATATTGTTAGAGTAATATCAATGAATGAAAATGTGTATGTAGATTTTGATAACTTAATCGTCCTAGACCTAAACTTTACAACACTGATTACATCAAAGTACATCAAACTACATGATAATGCATGTATTTTTTTATTTTTAAATATTTTTTTTTAATTTTTACCTGAAGAAGTTATTCTTTGAAGAGATCATACGTAGTGGAGCTTATCATTCATGCAATTCATAATATATGCACTATGCACTAATTTGTGTATGTAATGCCTGCAATTTTTTCTTACCTTACATTTTTATATTGTAATGCACATGTGAAGATTTCTTCTTTTTTTAACATTTCGGTTAAATAAAGAAAATAATGCATGTAGCTATAGTTATTCTTTTGAATTTTGCTGCCACTAGTTTCAGGCATTTATGCTAAAATTTTAAACATGTTAGTTGTAAGCAAAATCCTCATTTTCATTATTATAGTGATAAATTAGCTTGTGTATTCTTCACCTAAACCTGGCGAAATCACCTTATTTTGCTTCCCTTCCCTAATCATCGTCAACATTTTGAGTGTATAGTTAAACACATAAACCGGAACACAGTAATTTGCTCGTTTCATGTAATATTGCCTTTTGCTCATTTGATAACCTATTTTATTCTAATCTTGATGGATACTTAAAGTAGAGATGGTACATCAGATTAAAGTATTTTCGTAGGAAATCCTATTTTAGAAAGTCGAACCATACTATTCGTATTATGCATAGCTACGAAATCTTCGCTCTACCCATTACATTTTCTCTTAAATTTCCCTACGCAATGTTTTATTAAAATAATTATAAGAAACGTCTTTGGCTAAATTTATACTTAGGCCCTAGGTGTGCTGAATAAATCCCCGTTCGTTTAATTGAAACGTATTCTTTTTTTGTTCGTTTACAGGTCATGGTAACATAGCACCACGTACAACTTTAGGCAGGATCGTAACTTTAGCCTACGCAGTTTTGGGTATACCACTAACGTTGGTTTATTTATCGAGTACGGGAGGAGTTTTAGCACGTGTTGCAAGAGGCGTGTTTTCAAGGTGAGAAAATTTTTTGGCTGCAATTTTTCAGTTTAATTGTATTTTAAGCTCTCCGTTTTAATATAGAGTTTTAACAATAAATGTAAACAGGGTCGGACTAGCTGCCCAAAGGCAAAAGTTTAAAAAGACCCTCAAATTTGATTTTAAGAGGTTCCGATCGGGCATTTTTAAATATGTTGATGTCAATTCGATGGTTGAAATCTTCAATGATGTTACATTGGGCTTGCTTAATGAACATGCTCCGATAATTACAATGAAAGCAAACACTGGAATAAATTCGACTCAATAGTGGTGTACGCATGACATTGATAAGGCATCAATAGATCGTGACCTGGCTAAAGCAAATTTCAAGCATGGTAAAACACTTGAAAATCGGAAACGATACAATGTGCTCAGGAACAAGGTGAATCAAATGATCTCGGATGCTAAAGCCGCATTTTTAAAGCCTCGCCTTGACGCTAACTACTAGCTCATATTCTCCAGAGCCGGCATTCACAGCACATGAGTTCAATGTACATACGGCAGCTAATGCTCCAGCATCATCTTCGGATCATGCTCAGTCCTATCAACATGACCCACGTATGTTGACAACTGCTGGCAGTGATGGTCTGAGATTTTCATTTAGAAACGCCACTGAAGACGAAATCTACCGAGCTTTGATGTCAATCAAATCAGATGCGGTTGGATTGGACAGCATCCCTCTCCCATTTCTAAAGATTATCATTTTTCTTGTCATGCCACATGTGAAACACATTTTGAACTTTTCCATCACAAGCTCGAATTTTCCTGCTGCGTGAAAAATGTCTAAAGTTCGTCCTGGACATAAGAAAACGAAATTCTATAATTTGGAAGACTATCGTCCACTACATATTCTGCCGGTAATGTCAAAGATACTAGAAACTCTACTTGCTGAGCAGATCAATGAATTTCCTACTCCACGTAACCTGATGCCAATCATTCAGTCTGACTTTCGAGCTGTGCATAGCACCACCACCGCTCTATTAAAAATCACAAATGACATAGATGACTTAGATTTACTCGATCTTAACTATTTGTTGTTTATTAGAAATTGTATCGAACTTTAATTGTTACACATATTAAAACGCGACAACGAAAAGAACATTGAACACGAAATAACAGTTAATAAAAAACACACCTCTAACGTTTTCGGAATCAATGATTCCATCGACGGGAGACGATACACTGAAGAAATGAGAAAACTGTGTCGTCCGATATTAAAATTCTCGTGTCTGATAACAAAGACACTTGTCGACAATGCCGAAATAAACAAAATAAATTAAGTCCAAATATCCACACTATCGTCATAAGGACAGAATAATGTTTCGTAATTCTTTATTCACTTCGCAATCAAGTGCAAAACTTGAACAGTTCACCAGACAGTGACGGCGCGGCGGTCGAATATTCATCAAATTATCATTTTTGTGCTTTTCTATATAAAATGATTCCCAAATATTTGTCTCTTTTTACATTTTTTATCAGTTCACTTTTTGATAAAATTATTTTACGGATTGTCTAACACATGTTTTGCGACAGCTGATCGTTGGTCTTTGTCATCGATAGCTTTCATATGTTCTTTCCATCGAACACTACATGCACGGCAAGTTTTACCAACGTAAAAACTCTTACAAGTTTCGCAAAACATCTTATAAATGCCTGGTTTTTCTGTCTTCTTCATTTTATCTTTGTTATTACAAAGGACACTTCTAATTTTGTTATCACTCGCGTACCGATTTTAAGACGTCTTTTATTTTGTTCGTGAGTGGTGGGAAATACGTTAATCTCATCCACTCTGCAGGTTTTTCCTTTATTCGTCTCAAAGTTTTGTTGTTTCTGATGAAAAGTGATCGCTTTTGTTTTTGAATAACGTTTTCAATTAAAGACGCTCCATAACCATTGACCCCTGCGATGCGGAAAATGTTTTCCGTTTCTTGTTTTCGGTCGGTTTCCGACATTGGTACATTCAGCATTCTGTAGACCATCGAATTGAATGAAGCCATTTTTTGTTGGAAACAATGATATGAATCCGACGTAATGAAACGATCAGTGCAAGTTTCCTTCCGGTATATTTTAAAATGCAATTTGTTGTCATCTCTCCTCATCTAAAAAAGCAATTAATCTGTCGTCTTTTTCTTTTTCTATGGTGAATTTTATTTGGTTTGGGTACAAAGCATTCAACTGGCTTAGGATAGATTCAGCTTTATCTTTCTTCACGATCGCGAAAATATCATCTATGTATGTACCTTAGCCATACTCTGGGAAACCAATTTTCTTTCGAGATGAACTAGAAAAATGTCTGATGCTATGAATGGAACTAGCGAATTTCCCATCGCAAGACCTTCTGTTTGATCGTAAAACCTTTTTTTAAATTGAAAGAAGCAATTTCTAGTGTTCAATTTGAGGAGTTTCATGTACATTTCTTCTAATTCCTCATCTACATTATTTTCAGTCAACCATTGTTCCAATAACCTTTCTACTATACTAGGATACAAAGATACAACGTCAAAAGATATCATTATTTCATCTTCTGCGATTTCAACATCAGACAATTTTTTAGCAAATTCAACGGCATTCTTCACTGACAAACTAAATGGAGCTGGAATTTTTTTAAACTGCTTCAACAACCATTTAGCTATTTTTTCGTTGGGCGCGTTTGTATTTGATGAAATCAGTCGGAGTTTTGGAGAAACATCTGATTCGGGCTTGTGTCCTTTGTACAGGGCGTACAACTTGGGGATGCTCGGATTATGTACAAGCAGCTCATATTTTACTATCTTACTGAGCAAACTTTTGTACTTGTTTAACATGTTCGATGTGGTTCTTTTCCAGCCTTCTAAAGGACAGTGAATTTCAACATACGGGCCTTCTGCTATAAGTCTGTTCGCACGTTCTGAATAATCACTTTGATCCATTATGTTTAATGAATTACCTTTAGAATATACGCAACCTTTCTTCGACAACGCCTTCAAGATTGTTTGTGTCTTTTTCACTGAAGATAAATTTTTTGGCTTCCATTTTTCAAAAATATCTTTTACTTCACTTTTCACAATAATCTTATGTTTGTTCGACACTTTTTTAAGCCGTTTTTCACATCCATATCAGTGACCACTTCCATAATGATATCGTTTTGAACATTTTTAACGGGTGGGAGTGCAAAATTCAAGCCTTTGTTTAAGAGCTTTAGCTCTTCTTCAGTAAATTTGTTGTTTGTTGTTCGGCAACACCGATCATTTTTGTACTAGAAATTCATGGAGTTCATCGTGCTCATTCATTATCGGAATAAAAAGAAATCGACTGGCCACACAGCCCAATGAATCGATTAACTGCCATAATGCATGAACTTGTATTATATGAATGATAACACGTGTCGTAAGACAAGTAAACAATACACCCCAACGCTTTACAGTTCCTCGACCAAAAACTACTTTTATAGGGCCAAAATAATCGACGTCAACATAAGTGAAAGGTCTCATATGAATTGCTAATCTTGCCTTTTGAAGTGGAGCCATTTCGGGAATTTTGGGCATCGCATTTCTATTCTTACAGTCCTGGCAATTATCTCGCACAAGCCTCAAAAGTACACGAAGATTTGGAATGAAGAAAATTTGGCGGACTTCATTCAGAACGATATGATGATTTAAATGTTTATATTTTCGATGATAAGATTTGACGATCAACTGAGTAATAACATGGTGACGACTCAAAATAATGGGCTATTTCATGGTTTCTGAAATAGATGTCGCAGCATCAATTCGCCCTCGTACTCGCATAACACCATTCTGGTCCAAATATGCCGAAGTGGTTCTAATGACGCTATCCTTAGGAAATTCTTTTTGCTTTTCAATCGGTGCAGTGTCATTATAACCAATAATAATCGCAAGCTCATCTGCAAAGGTGTCATATTGAACTTTCCTGAACAGTAACTCGGCGAGCAACAATTCGTGAGATGAAAATATTCCAACTCGACGATTTTCCAATTTGTTTCGCGAATTGTGAATAAAACGAAGGACATACGTGACTGTTCGAACCAAGCAATGCCAATGCGAAAATTTTGAAAAGTCAATAAATTGACTTAATGGAACTTCCAAATGAGAAAATAGAAATACTGGTCTTAATTCTTCAGTCGTTTGGAAATCTGGTTCATCCAAATCAAAAGTATAATTTTAATCTTGTTCACGTAAAAAATCTGGTCCTTGAAACCTACGCGACGTCATACATAAATTCAATGTTTTCTTTGACTTTGTAGCATCATCGGCTACATTTTCACGACTTGGAATCTAACGCCAATTAATATTATGTGGCGAATTCAAAATCTCGCTTACACGAAACATAACAAATTGACTGTACTTACGCAAATCCGAATTTATCTACGATAGAACAGTTCTTGAATCGCACCAAATAATCGTTTTGTCAATTCGTAGACCATGATGACTGATAATTATACTGTTAGCTAGTCGTGTTCCCAGAAATCCTCCTAGCAATTCCAATCGCGGAACAGACAAAGGCTTTATAGGTGCCACCTTAGATTTAGCTCCAACAAGGCAACTGTCGACACCAAAATTGTCTTCAATCCGAAAAAAAGCGACTGCAGCATACATAATCGTGGGGAGTGAATTTGCTCGACTTGTGGCAAAAGCTGCAACCAAAAATTCCATCGATTACATATGTGAACGGGCAACGTGTCATCCCATTCCACTTTCAAACGCCAAATATCTTGAAGTAAAACTTTCACGTAAACTACGATAAGTGTGCTAAAAATCCCAAGGGATCAAAAATTGACATGACGGCACTCAAAATTTGACGTTTCGTTGGGGGATGTATATGGATTGGATGAATCTTTACAAACTTCAAGCAATACGTAAAAGAGTCGAGTTCCGTATTCCAAAAAAGCCCCAAAACGAGTTCCATATTGAAATTGATTTCATCGTCCAATGATTTCACTTCTTTTTGTTTGGTACTGTTCAACGATGCATTAATTGTCGTGGAATTCGAAGCAAAATTCCGCATTTCAAAACCGGCCTGACGATGAATGTACTGAACGTCCTTGGCTAATTGCAACGCCTCTTTCTCTGTGTGTGTCATCAACATAATGACTATGAATTATAGCGGCGTAAGCCTGTGGAAATTGTTCCTTGAATTGTTGAGCATTTTTATTTTTTACAAACTGCGCAATCGATGGCGAACATGATGACCCAAATGTCATTACTTTCATGACGTAAACGTCTGGATCCGTTCTGGCATCCCCGTTTCGTCATAGAAAACGTTGGGAATCCTGATCCGCATCACACACTAGAATTTGGTGGAACATCTCTTTGATGTCACCAGTAATCCCAATTTTTCGTTGTCGAAAACGCCTGAGTATATCTGGTAATGGCACAAGTAAATCGGGACCGATCAACAAATTGGAGTTTAATGACTGTCCATTGACTTTGGCAGCACCATCCCAAACAACACGAAATTTGTCTGGCTTTTTCACGTTAAAAACTGGAAATATTGGCAAATACCAAGTTCGTGGTCCAGTGGTAATTCGTTCTGAATCCGAAAGTAGTCGGATATATCCTTTCTGAAGAAAGTCGGCGATATAAAGACGCATTTTATCGGCTAAAATCGAATCCTTTTTCATTGTCGATTCAACGCACTCCAATCGACGTAGAGCCATGCCGTAACTTTCTGGCAACGTGACATTATCATCACGCCATAGTAGTGATGACACGAAGCGATTGCCTTTTCTTTTGATTGTTGTCTCCATGAGAAACTTAGCTCTGGTCAATTCTTTAGACTCCAAAGGTAAATTCGTAATTTTGACACCAAAATTCTCAATGGAAAAATACTCCGTGACCAGACGTTGTAAATTTTGATCGTCCGATTGACACTCGTACATTGTAAGGCCATAATTTGACGAACGTCCTTGATGGTTTTGATCATTTGGACCTTGCACAATCCAACCCAAACCAGTTCGACAAGCAATTGGTTGTATCCTTGACCCTTCTATTGTCTCGAGTGAAACTATTAGGTGTGAATGCTGAAGGCCTATAATCATGAGTGGCTTAGTATTATTGTATGTTGCGATCGGAACATTTGTCAAATGCGGATAACGATTGAGCCAATGTTGAGTTATTGATTGGGAAGGTAAGTCTAGCTTTTTAACTGTTCGAATATGTTCCAAGCAATATTCTTCAGCACCATCAAATGTTCCACAAATATTAATTGAGAGCTGTCTTGACGATGGCTCAACTTGATGTGTTTGTCCCATTGACCATAAGACACATAACGGTGATGTTGTTCCAAAAGCTCCAAGTGAAAGTACAACACTTTCTTCCAGGGACGTTAGATTGGATCCATCATCCAAAAAAGCAAAAACTTTGGTGGATTTTTCTTTGTAGGATAAAATCACTGGAACTATACGGAAAATGTCAGGATTTTTCACTCCAGTATACACAAGTTGGTGAGCATCTGATGAATGTGGTAATTCATATGTTTCAGTTTGTACTGGCTTCGCAATTGAATTGTGCAACAATACATGGTGATTAGCATTACATCCATCTTTGCCACACTTTTTCTTTGATTTACACTTGGTCCAATGATGATTGTCAAAACAACGACCACAAACTTTGAACTTTCGTACCAAATTCCATTTTTCATCTATGGGAAACTTCTTAAATTTTCGACAGTCTACCAGCTTATGTGAAGCTGTGTCACACAGTTGACACTTTAACTTTTCATTTGATGATTTACTGAATCCACTTTCAGAATGGGAATTGGCATAATTCCTTTGAATAGCGTTCTTCATCTTGTTGTCGTTTTTCTTGTCATTTTTGCTTTTATCGACAAATTTAAAAACTGATGGGTTGACAACACTTGTAGCAACCAATTACCTAATGTTGATAAGTCTGCGTTTGTCAAACCAGCTTTATAATATGCCCAATTTAACTGAATTTGCGTTGGTAGTTTGTCGATAACTGTTTGAATCAAAATAGGATTTTGCATGTATAACAAGTCCTTCGAAGATTCGATGATAGTACATAAATTTTGCACAGCAATAGCAAACTTGATTAGTGAACTCAAATCTTCGGCTTGTGGGAAAAGAGTTTGATTGATTTTTTCCAACAGCTGATGAATTATAAGGATTGGTCGACCAAAAATCAAATGCAATGATTCAACCACACCCGGAACAGATTCGGCATATACCAGTCGGCACCGGAACGTACTCAAAATGTCACCTTTCAAACTTCGTTGTAAACGTCCTAAATTTTCGCCGTCTGTATAGCCCAGAGCCTATTTCCGGGAATTCGAATTCATGTCCATGAGAAGAGACTCCACGGAATTAGAATCATACCATCAGGTCATTTGCCATCGTCTCTAGAAATTCCTGGTGGTTGTATTATATTTGGGAACCCTGCAGAAGAAAATGTATGAGAAATAATTTTATTGATTTCGTCATGCCTAGAAATTATCCCTGTTTTCTTCTTGCACGACAAACCATGCAAGCCGTCCTTTTTAACCATGACACCACAAATGCACGTATATTC